>CM068833.1:105283991-105466491 GCA_028554795.2 Sinohyriopsis cumingii
TTTTAAATTTAAATTTAAATTTAAAAAAGGGTAGGCAATGGAAAGGCTATCTCTTTTCGAGAAATATGGCTGGCCCTGAAAAGGGCCTTTGGGTTTATGTTAATGTATCCATTAACATAAAGGGCACCGCATTGGTCTTCTTCTTGTCCTTAGGCTGCGTTTCACTGTAGGACCGTAAATCAGGACTCTTTTGAGGCATCCTTGTCTTTCTACGTAGATCCTACGTATCCACAGACTGGTGTTTGTCCTGTGGACAACGGTCCACTTGGATCGGACATACATGGGTATGTCCGTCCGGAACATCATGGAAGACACAAGCGTAGAAGATTGCACATCAGTCCACATCTTGAAGCGACGAGAACAGGTGAATCAATGCACTGAACTGCGCTTATTTATAGGTAGAGGTAGGATTGAAACGGATTGAGTTCATTCACCAATCCAAACACGCGTTACAAAATTCAGTCAGCCCGCATCCAATCCGAAGAGATTAGTCTGTGACGTCAGTTGGTCTATATAGATTCGCTAGCGCTTGTGTGCAGTCAATCTATGCGACAGTGATTCAACATGACGGAAATTCAGAAAACGATCCATTGGGGTGCACCAGCAGGGGAGACTGCCCAAGGGAACCCGGACTTACTTTCAGAAGAGGTACATTGGGATTTTGTGGATTTTCTTACCTCGCAAGAATTTGTTCCGGAACCTTCGTCTCATTCTTCATTACCGCAAGTGGAGAATTTTAGACAGAGACAGAAAGAAGAATTGGAGAAATTTATGCAACGACAAAAGGAAGCGGAACAAGCTTTTCTCCTACAGCAACAGCAACAGCAACAAGAAGAGGTAAGAAAAAAACAACAGCAACAACAGCAAGAAGAAGTAGCAGCAAAGAAACAAGAGGGTGAAAATCAAACGGCTACGGTACTGTTGGACATTTTAGCGGAGTTAAGAAGTCTGAAACAAATGTATCAGACTTCTTTATCACGACCGAAGAGAATACGACCTTCCCGAGCTAAACACGCCAACCCTGTGACTAAGCCTATCGTACCACCCTTAGTGATTTCAACCCAATCATCAGAAGTAGGCCTTGGCCGTGGCAAAGGCTTAAGGCAGTTAAAGTTGATTGGTTAAACTCACTCCTACACCATAAGGGCCACCCACATTTCTCGAAAAGAAATACAATTTCAATTTGCCAATAACTCAAAAATAAACCCCACCCATTTTACCCTTATAGTACGTGTCTGTGTATGAGTGCGTGAGTGTAGCTTCTTATTTTAAAATCAAAACTCAAAGACAATTACCTTATATCATTCATGTATTCTTTTATCCATTTTTTACAATCCAATTCACAATTCACAACAGAACACTTCTTCTTTCTCCTTGTTTAGTCTCTCTGTTTTTTGAATTTCTTCACCGTTTTTTCCTCATTTTCTTCCCTTCTTCTTTTCTTCTCCTGTTTCTTTGCCTCTTGTAAATAGAATTGTCTTCTTTCTTCCTCTTCCTCTAAATATTCCCTCTCTTCTTTCGAAGAATCCCTCTCTTCTTCCAAAGAATCCCTCTCTTCTTCTGAAGAATCCTTCTTTTCTTCTGACTCCTCTTGTTTCTTTTTTTGGGCAATCTGGAGACCAATGTCCTTTTTCTTTACAATAATAACAGGTATCTTGACTTTTGTCTTTTTTAGCCCCTGTTTTTTTTTTCTTTTTTGACGGTCTGGACACTCTGAAGACCAATGCCCTTTCTTCTGACAGATATAGCAAGTATCCTGACTTTTATCTCGAAAGGAAGGAGAGTAGTCCGTCGGCTGGTCTGAAGAGAATTTTCTAATGACCCCTCGCAAAGCTCTGACGAAACGTTCTGTGATGTTTTACCCCAACCCCTTGTATTATACATGTATTTATAGGTCTGTAAGTGGAGCCAGGTAAGCTTTGTTTTTCCAAGTGCCTAAGTTGGCTAATCCTCTTACGTAACCCAGTCTTTGTTTGAGCTCTTGAGTGGAAATCTGGCGGGAATCTTTGTACATGGGAACCCGTGACGTAGACAACTTCAAAGAGCCGGAAGCCGACAATGGTAGGCTGGACAGTACATGGGGACACACAGACTGACATTTTTATGATTGACAGTTCGGTCAAATGACCAGAGTCCGTCGCCATCCAATCGGGATGCGTTGTAGGTGGGACTTGATTCGAGAAACTGACATAAGACTTGTACAAGCCTGAAATTCGTCAGTTGGTGTTTAAGAGTCGCAGTGACACACACTCCGTTAGCCATTCGTAAAAATTGGCGGAATTTAGGAAATTCATGAAATAGCTTCGATCAGGAAGCTTTCGGGGGACGAAAGAATTTCAGAGAATTTCGGGGGACGAAAGAATTTCAGAGAATTTCGGGTGACGGTGAGAGATACCGAGTGAATTTCGGGTGACCTCAAGGGATACCGTCAAGGGTTCCGGATACTAGAAGAGGAACCGGAAGTCAAGATAACGGCAAGGAACAAGGATTATAGAAGAGGAAGCGGAAGTGGAGATCACGAAAGGAGAGAAAGACAAGGGAACGAAGAGATTTAGATGAGTAGCACTCAAGAAGGGAAAAATCTCCTCACACTGTGAACTCAAATGATGATCAAAGGGATCATTGGGTGAAAGAGAGACATTTATTACTTTAAATTCTTTTAAATTTCATTTATTAAATTGTTATTGTTTAAATTTCATCTTTGTATTTCTTTTAATTTAACTGTCGGCATTGCTGACTGGGGGCTCGTAGCCATAAATATATTTAGTCAATAAATAATATAGTGTCCAGAATTAACTTTCTGAATAAGGACCAGGGGAACTTCTCATAATTCGTTAAAGTCTATAAGAAGAACCCCACCCCTAGACAACCACACACCCCCACAGTGGGCGCTTCGTCCGGGATATGAATTAGACATATATATTATTTTGGGACTTAAAGTTATTGGTAGAAGTATTAGTGAACAGTGTGAGATATTTTCCATTCTTTGTATCTGAAATTTTGTGATTTTCTCATCTTGTATTTTTATTGTCATATGTGCAGGCTTTGTAGATCTTCCATTCATAGCAGTACGTGTGAAGCAGATATCGAACAAATATCTTACCTGAACGAAACTAGTTGTTGTCGACAGGTAAGTATTTAAACTGGTATTACAAATATCTGTATACTGTTTGAATTTTGAGACAAGGTATCACTTTACATTAGTATAATGGCTACCGAACGACAAATGATAAAGGAATACCGCGCCATGGGGTCGGAAGATCTTGGATACGAGGGAGATCGCCTGGCAACCTTTATAGAAGAAAGGATCAAGGAATGGAAGGCCGAAAAAGCAGCGGAAAGAGAAGCCCAGAGAGAACTAGCCAAGATAGCAGCGGACTAAGAGTTAGCCAAGATCGCAGCGGATCAAGCCAAGATAGCCGCGGACCGAGAAGCAGCGGACCGAGACGCCCAGAAAGAGCTGGAGCTAGCCAGACTCGCTCACACTCTGGAGATGGAAAAGGTCAGAGTTGAAGGTAGGACCAACGGACGGGACGACGCCAGTACAATCTCTGGAACAACCGGCCGACCTTTCATCGACCACCGGATAGTCCAGATCAACATGTCACGCTTCAATGATAGGGAGGAGGCTATTGACGATTTTCTCGTCCAGTTTGAGAAACTCGCACGCGCTCATCAGGTCCCTGAACAGAACTGGGCCATTAATGTCTCAGCCTTTTTGCAAGGTGCAGCTCGGGAAGTCTACCACGGCTTAACTGCAGAAGAGGCTGATGACTACACTGCCCTCAAGAAGGCGCTTCTCTGCCATTATCGGTTGACCGCCGAGACTTACCGGAAACTTTTCCGGGACTCGGTGAAAAAGGTAACAGAGACCCACTCTCAATTCCACAACCGTGTTCGAGGTTTATTTGAGAAGTGGATGAAATGGCCGAAGTCGAACGCACGTACGAAGGGCTACGCGAGGTAATACTCAAGGAACATGTCCTGGGTACTTACCGTCGCGAGTTGACAGTTTTCTTAGCAGAAAGAGAACACCGGACGCTCGAAGAGATCGCTAACATGGCGGAGCGATACGAGCAGGCGCACTCGAAGAGTGGAGGTTCCGGGGTTGCTGACCGACCCCGACCCTCTGAGTCGCGTCGTATGGGGGAGGTTGAGCCGGCTGTCCGTAACCGTCAGGGCGACGGGAAGGTCGGAGGGGCACCTACAGGTAGGGCTGCCGCCTATCGACCTGGACAGGCCTCACCCACGAAACCAGGACTTGCAAGTCGGCGAGGGCCGCCGACATGTTTTAATTGCAAGCGCCTGGGGCATTTTGCCAGGGACTGTCCCAAGGGCAGGCAGACCCAGGTGAATGTCGTAGCTAAGAAGGAATGTGTGCCGGAAGCGAGTCGCAACCCAGCCAACCTTGCGGCCGCAACTGTCAATGGTGAAGGCGCCACCATCTTGTATGACACTGGGTGCAGCGTCTCCGCGCTTGTCGACAAGAAATATGTCAAGCCGGAGGACTATACAGGGGAGGTAATAGAAGTTCAGTACGCGAACTGCGCGCGTGACTCATTACCAGTAGCTGTCATTGACCTCGATTCACCATACGTGAAGGGGAAAATTTAAGCTGCTTGCTTGGAGGGGCTATCACATGACGTCATACTGGGTTGCCGTTATGTGTTACCCCAGCCGAACCCCGAAACCTGCACACCTATGCCAGTGAGTGCTGTTGAAACCAGGGCCATGAGTCGACAGCCGAAACAAAAGCCAATCCAAGTTACATCGACACCGGTTAGTAATGTTATTCCAGCGGAGTTAAGGAAGCTGCAACAGGAGGACGCAACTCTGGCGCAGTTGCACAAACACGCAGAAGCGGGAACAGAAAGGGAAACTCCGAACGGCGCGGTGAAGTTTGTCTACAAGAAGGGAATCTTGTATCGCCACGCCAGGAAACACAACGAACACTTCAAGCAAGTCGTCGTGCCAAAGGAAAAGCGTTGCGAAGTACTGAAACTTGCACACGAGAGTCTCATGGGTGGACACATGGGAATTGCTAAGACGCGTGACCGTCTTGTAAAAGAGTTTTACTGGCCAGGGGTCCAGGGAGACGTAAAACGGTTCTGTCTCTCCTGTGACAAATGCCAGAGAATGGCACCGAAAACGGATCAGCGACCCATCCCTTTGGGGAGTACGCCCCTTATCGATGAACCATTTAGACGTGTTGCCATGGATTTAATCGGACCGATAAAACCCGCGTCTGCGCACGGAAATCGATATATTTTAACGGTTGTCGATTATGCTACACGCTATCCGGAGGCCGTTGCGTTGCGTAACATTGACACGGAAACCGTCGCGGAAGCTCTGTTTGCGATCTGGTCAAGAGTCGGAGTGCCCGACGAGATCTTGACCGATCAAGGAACACAATTTATGAGTCGTGTGATGGCGGAGGTGAATCGTCTCATGTCGATTAAACACCTCACGACTACACCGTATCACCCCCAATGTAACGGATTGGTCGAACGGTTTAATGGGACCTTGAAAAACACGCTCAAGAAATTGTGCGAAGGCCGCCCCAAGGATTGGGACCGGTATATTCCGGCCATGCTTTTTGCATACCGGGAAGTACCGCAAGCGAGTTTGGGGTTCTCTCCCTTTGAACTCTTGTACGGGAGAACCGTACGCGGCCCAATCGCCGTACTGAGACAGCTGTGGACAGACGACCACGCTGTAGAGGAAGTACGCACTACCTACCAGTACGTCGCGGACTTGCGCAACAAACTGGAAGAGGTTTGTTCTCTCGCGCAAGAAAATCTCAAACGAGCTAAGGCGCAACAGGCGAAAAATTACAATAAGCGCGCAAAACCACGTCAGTTTGAGGTAGGGGACAAAGTGTTGTTGTTGTTGCCCCAGGAACACAACAAGTTGCAAGTTTCCTGGAGGGGTCCATACGTCGTCACCAAGAAGGTCGGAGGTCAAACCTACCGGATACAGCTACCGACGAAAGAGAAATTGTACCATGCCAATTTGCTCAAGAGGTACCGGGAAAGGGAGACCGCCAGCGATTTTGTTGTCGCAGCGATAGTCACCGAGGATATCGAAGGCGATACAGAAGGTGCTAACACTGTCCCGAGCTGTCCATTAACGAGGGCCGAGACTCCGTCGGACGTGGAGTGTGACCCCATGTTAACTGAAGGGCAGCGGAACGAGATAGAGACCTTGCTGGCCGGATATTCCGACGTGCTAACAGAAAAACCCGGGAGGACGACGCTTGTCGAGTTCGGGTTAAAGATGGTGGACGACCGACCAGTTCAGCGTAAACCCTACCCCTTGCCCCACGCGAAACGACAAGTTGTAAGGGAAGAAATCGAGCAGATGATTGCTCTGGGAGTAATCGAACCTGCCGACTCTCCGTACTGCTCACCAGTAGTCTTAGTGCAGAAGAAGGACGGCACCCATCGGTTCTGCGTCGACTACCGGAAGCTGAATCAGGTGACAGAATTTCAAGTTGAAATGCTACCTGACCCCGAACATATCTTCGCTTCGGTCTCGAAAGCGAAATATTTTTCCAAACTGGATTTGTCCAAGGGGTATTGGCAAATTCCGGTAAGGAAAGAAGACCGACCGAAGCTTGCTTTTGCTACTCCCGACGGGACATACCAATGGTTGGTGATGCCGTTCGGGGTACAAAACGCGCCCAGCGTCTTTACCAGAATGATGCGGAAGTTGTTGGAGCCCTTGCGCGATAGGGGTGTCCACAACTTCATGGATGACCTCTTGTTAGCTACAGAGACATGGGGTGAACACCTCGCTCTGTTAGCTGACGTTTTGGAGCGGCTACGTCAGGAGGGCTTGACAGCCCGCCCTTCCAAATGTCACCTTGGTTTCAGGACATTAGACTATTTAGGACATACCCTGAGCCAAGGCACGCTGTCTCCAGAGAAGTCGAAGGTGGAGCAGTTGAGAAACGCAGCACGCCCCACCACGAAAACGGAAGTGAGGTCATTCCTGGGACTGGCCGGATATTACCGGAGGTATGTCGCTAATTTCAGCGCGATTGCGGGCCCGTTGTCTGACCTAACCAAGAAACGGACCCCGAGTAAGTTCGTTTGGACAGATGCGTGTGAGCACGCATTCCAAACGCTAAAGGATAGACTTACATCCGACGCAGTTGTTCGTCTACCGGACTTGGATAAAGAATTCGTTCTGCGCACCGATGCATGCGACACGGGACTGGGAGCAGTACTGCTCCAGGAGCATGACAAGACGCTTTTTCCTGTCGCATACGGCAGCCGGAAGTTGTCTGCTGCCGAGAAGAATTACTCAGTATCGGAGAGGGAATGTCTCGGAATCGTGTTCGGCATATCACGGTTCGAGCGATACCTATATGGACGTAAGTTCATATTGGAGACCGACCACCAACCACTCGCCTATCTGGCGCAGGCAAAGTTGTCCAACGGTCGATTGATGCGATGGTCGCTGTTTTTACAGCAGTACCAGATGCAGATCAGATACGTGAAAGGATCTGAAAACGTAGGCGCAGATTTCATGAGTAGAAGCGCCGAAATGATATAGATCATTTGTTATATTTTCGTGTTCATACTCAGTTTAGCATTTAGTTCATTTTGCTGATTTTGTTCTTTATATCGTGTAACACTTTTGCTTTTTTAGTTTGAGTGAATAAAATCCTGATTTTATTCTCAAGCGTGGGGGGATGTGATGTTTTACCCCAACCCCTTGTATTATACATGTATTTATAAGTCTGTAAGTGGAGCCAGGTAAGCTTTGTTTTTCCAAGTGCCTAAGTTGGCTAATCCTCTTACCTAACCCAGTCTTTGTTTGAGCTCTTGAGTGGAAATCTGGCGGGAATCTTTGTACATGGGAACACGTGACGTAGACAACTTCAAAGAGCCGGAAGCCGACAATGGTAGGCTGGACAGTACATGGGGACACACAGACTGACATTTTTATGATTGACAGTTCGATCAAATGACCAGAGTCCGTCGCCATCCAATCGGGATGCGTTGTAGGTGGGACTTGATTCGAGAAACTGACATAAGACTTGTACAAGCCTGAAATTCGTCAGTTGGTGTTTAAGAGTCGCAGTGACACACACTCCGTTAGCCATTCGTAAAAATTGGCGGAATTTAGGAAATTCATGAAATAGCTTCGATCAGGAAGCTTTCGGGGGACGAAAGAATTTCAGAGAATTTCGGGGGACGAAAGAATTTCAGAGAATTTCGGGTGACGGTGAGAGATACCGAGTGAATTTCGGGTGACCTCAAGGGATACCGTCAAGGGTTCCGGATACTAGAAGAGGAACCGGAAGTCAAGATAACGGCAAGGAACAAGGATTATAGAAGAGGAAGCGGAAGTGGAGATCACGAAAGGAGAGAAAGACAAGGGAACGAAGAGATTTAGATGAGTAGCACTCAAGAAGGGAAAAATCTCCTCACACTGTGAACTCAAATGATGATCAAAGGGATCATTGGGTGAAAGAGAGACATTTATTACTTTAAATTCTTTTAAATTTCATTTATTAAATTGTTATTGTTTAAATTTCATCTTTGTATTTCTTTTAATTTAACTGTCGGCATTGCTGACTGGGGGCTCGTAGCCATAAATATATTTAGTCAATAAATAATATAGTGTCCAGAATTAACTTTCTGAATAAGGACCAGGGGAACTTCTCATAATTCGTTAAAGTCTATAAGAAGAACCCCACCCCTAGACAACCACACACCCCCACAGTGGGCGCTTCGTCCGGGATATGAATTAGACATATATATTATTTTGGGACTTAAAGTTATTGGTAGAAGTATTAGTGAACAGTGTGAGATATTTTCCATTCTTTGTATCTGAAATTTTGTGATTTTCTCATCTTGTATTTTTATTGTCATATGTGCAGGCTTTGTAGATCTTCCATTCATAGCAGTACGTGTGAAGCAGATATCGAACAAATATCTTACCTGAACGAAACTAGTTGTTGTCGACAGGTAAGTATTTAAACTGGTATTACAAATATCTGTATACTGTTTGAATTTTGAGACAAGGTATCACTTTACATTAGTATAATGGCTACCGAACGACAAATGATAAAGGAATACCGCGCCATGGGGTCGGAAGATCTTGGATACGAGGGAGATCGCCTGGCAACCTTTATAGAAGAAAGGATCAAGGAATGGAAGGCCGAAAAAGCAGCGGAAAGAGAAGCCCAGAGAGAACTAGCCAAGATAGCAGCGGACTAAGAGTTAGCCAAGATCGCAGCGGATCAAGCCAAGATAGCCGCGGACCGAGAAGCAGCGGACCGAGACGCCCAGAAAGAGCTGGAGCTAGCCAGACTCGCTCACACTCTGGAGATGGAAAAGGTCAGAGTTGAAGGTAGGACCAACGGACGGGACGACGCCAGTACAATCTCTGGAACAACCGGCCGACCTTTCATCGACCACCGGATAGTCCAGATCAACATGTCACGCTTCAATGATAGGGAGGAGGCTATTGACGATTTTCTCGTCCAGTTTGAGAAACTCGCACGCGCTCATCAGGTCCCTGAACAGAACTGGGCCATTAATGTCTCAGCCTTTTTGCAAGGTGCAGCTCGGGAAGTCTACCACGGCTTAACTGCAGAAGAGGCTGATGACTACACTGCCCTCAAGAAGGCGCTTCTCTGCCATTATCGGTTGACCGCCGAGACTTACCGGAAACTTTTCCGGGACTCGGTGAAAAAGGTAACAGAGACCCACTCTCAATTCCACAACCGTGTTCGAGGTTTATTTGAGAAGTGGATGAAATGGCCGAAGTCGAACGCACGTACGAAGGGCTACGCGAGGTAATACTCAAGGAACATGTCCTGGGTACTTACCGTCGCGAGTTGACAGTTTTCTTAGCAGAAAGAGAACACCGGACGCTCGAAGAGATCGCTAACATGGCGGAGCGATACGAGCAGGCGCACTCGAAGAGTGGAGGTTCCGGGGTTGCTGACCGACCCCGACCCTCTGAGTCGCGTCGTATGGGGGAGGTTGAGCCGGCTGTCCGTAACCGTCAGGGCGACGGGAAGGTCGGAGGGGCACCTACAGGTAGGGCTGCCGCCTATCGACCTGGACAGGCCTCACCCACGAAACCAGGACTTGCAAGTCGGCGAGGGCCGCCGACATGTTTTAATTGCAAGCGCCTGGGGCATTTTGCCAGGGACTGTCCCAAGGGCAGGCAGACCCAGGTGAATGTCGTAGCTAAGAAGGAATGTGTGCCGGAAGCGAGTCGCAACCCAGCCAACCTTGCGGCCGCAACTGTCAATGGTGAAGGCGCCACCATCTTGTATGACACTGGGTGCAGCGTCTCCGCGCTTGTCGACAAGAAATATGTCAAGCCGGAGGACTATACAGGGGAGGTAATAGAAGTTCAGTACGCGAACTGCGCGCGTGACTCATTACCAGTAGCTGTCATTGACCTCGATTCACCATACGTGAAGGGGAAAATTTAAGCTGCTTGCTTGGAGGGGCTATCACATGACGTCATACTGGGTTGCCGTTATGTGTTACCCCAGCCGAACCCCGAAACCTGCACACCTATGCCAGTGAGTGCTGTTGAAACCAGGGCCATGAGTCGACAGCCGAAACAAAAGCCAATCCAAGTTACATCGACACCGGTTAGTAATGTTATTCCAGCGGAGTTAAGGAAGCTGCAACAGGAGGACGCAACTCTGGCGCAGTTGCACAAACACGCAGAAGCGGGAACAGAAAGGGAAACTCCGAACGGCGCGGTGAAGTTTGTCTACAAGAAGGGAATCTTGTATCGCCACGCCAGGAAACACAACGAACACTTCAAGCAAGTCGTCGTGCCAAAGGAAAAGCGTTGCGAAGTACTGAAACTTGCACACGAGAGTCTCATGGGTGGACACATGGGAATTGCTAAGACGCGTGACCGTCTTGTAAAAGAGTTTTACTGGCCAGGGGTCCAGGGAGACGTAAAACGGTTCTGTCTCTCCTGTGACAAATGCCAGAGAATGGCACCGAAAACGGATCAGCGACCCATCCCTTTGGGGAGTACGCCCCTTATCGATGAACCATTTAGACGTGTTGCCATGGATTTAATCGGACCGATAAAACCCGCGTCTGCGCACGGAAATCGATATATTTTAACGGTTGTCGATTATGCTACACGCTATCCGGAGGCCGTTGCGTTGCGTAACATTGACACGGAAACCGTCGCGGAAGCTCTGTTTGCGATCTGGTCAAGAGTCGGAGTGCCCGACGAGATCTTGACCGATCAAGGAACACAATTTATGAGTCGTGTGATGGCGGAGGTGAATCGTCTCATGTCGATTAAACACCTCACGACTACACCGTATCACCCCCAATGTAACGGATTGGTCGAACGGTTTAATGGGACCTTGAAAAACACGCTCAAGAAATTGTGCGAAGGCCGCCCCAAGGATTGGGACCGGTATATTCCGGCCATGCTTTTTGCATACCGGGAAGTACCGCAAGCGAGTTTGGGGTTCTCTCCCTTTGAACTCTTGTACGGGAGAACCGTACGCGGCCCAATCGCCGTACTGAGACAGCTGTGGACAGACGACCACGCTGTAGAGGAAGTACGCACTACCTACCAGTACGTCGCGGACTTGCGCAACAAACTGGAAGAGGTTTGTTCTCTCGCGCAAGAAAATCTCAAACGAGCTAAGGCGCAACAGGCGAAAAATTACAATAAGCGCGCAAAACCACGTCAGTTTGAGGTAGGGGACAAAGTGTTGTTGTTGTTGCCCCAGGAACACAACAAGTTGCAAGTTTCCTGGAGGGGTCCATACGTCGTCACCAAGAAGGTCGGAGGTCAAACCTACCGGATACAGCTACCGACGAAAGAGAAATTGTACCATGCCAATTTGCTCAAGAGGTACCGGGAAAGGGAGACCGCCAGCGATTTTGTTGTCGCAGCGATAGTCACCGAGGATATCGAAGGCGATACAGAAGGTGCTAACACTGTCCCGAGCTGTCCATTAACGAGGGCCGAGACTCCGTCGGACGTGGAGTGTGACCCCATGTTAACTGAAGGGCAGCGGAACGAGATAGAGACCTTGCTGGCCGGATATTCCGACGTGCTAACAGAAAAACCCGGGAGGACGACGCTTGTCGAGTTCGGGTTAAAGATGGTGGACGACCGACCAGTTCAGCGTAAACCCTACCCCTTGCCCCACGCGAAACGACAAGTTGTAAGGGAAGAAATCGAGCAGATGATTGCTCTGGGAGTAATCGAACCTGCCGACTCTCCGTACTGCTCACCAGTAGTCTTAGTGCAGAAGAAGGACGGCACCCATCGGTTCTGCTTCGACTACCGGAAGCTGAATCAGGTGACAGAATTTCAAGTTGAAATGCTACCTGACCCCGAACATATCTTCGCTTCGGTCTCGAAAGCGAAATATTTTTCCAAACTGGATTTGTCCAAGGGGTATTGGCAAATTCCGGTAAGGAAAGAAGACCGACCGAAGCTTGCTTTTGCTACTCCCGACGGGACATACCAATGGTTGGTGATGCCGTTCGGGGTACAAAACGCGCCCAGCGTCTTTACCAGAATGATGCGGAAGTTGTTGGAGCCCTTGCGCGATAGGGGTGTCCACAACTTCATGGATGACCTCTTGTTAGCTACAGAGACATGGGGTGAACACCTCGCTCTGTTAGCTGACGTTTTGGAGCGGCTACGTCAGGAGGGCTTGACAGCCCGCCCTTCCAAATGTCACCTTGGTTTCAGGACATTAGACTATTTAGGACATACCCTGAGCCAAGGCACGCTGTCTCCAGAGAAGTCGAAGGTGGAGCAGTTGAGAAACGCAGCACGCCCCACCACGAAAACGGAAGTGAGGTCATTCCTGGGACTGGCCGGATATTACCGGAGGTATGTCGCTAATTTCAGCGCGATTGCGGGCCCGTTGTCTGACCTAACCAAGAAACGGACCCCGAGTAAGTTCGTTTGGACAGATGCGTGTGAGCACGCATTCCAAACGCTAAAGGATAGACTTACATCCGACGCAGTTGTTCGTCTACCGGACTTGGATAAAGAATTCGTTCTGCGCACCGATGCATGCGACACGGGACTGGGAGCAGTACTGCTCCAGGAGCATGACAAGACGCTTTTTCCTGTCGCATACGGCAGCCGGAAGTTGTCTGCTGCCGAGAAGAATTACTCAGTATCGGAGAGGGAATGTCTCGGAATCGTGTTCGGCATATCACGGTTCGAGCGATACCTATATGGACGTAAGTTCATATTGGAGACCGACCACCAACCACTCGCCTATCTGGCGCAGGCAAAGTTGTCCAACGGTCGATTGATGCGATGGTCGCTGTTTTTACAGCAGTACCAGATGCAGATCAGATACGTGAAAGGATCTGAAAACGTAGGCGCAGATTTCATGAGTAGAAGCGCCGAAATGATATAGATCATTTGTTATATTTTCGTGTTCATACTCAGTTTAGCATTTAGTTCATTTTGCTGATTTTGTTCTTTATATCGTGTAACACTTTTGCTTTTTTAGTTTGAGTGAATAAAATCCTGATTTTATTCTCAAGCGTGGGGGGATGTGATGTTTTACCCCAACCCCTTGTATTATACATGTATTTATAAGTCTGTAAGTGGAGCCAGGTAAGCTTTGTTTTTCCAAGTGCCTAAGTTGGCTAATCCTCTTACCTAACCCAGTCTTTGTTTGAGCTCTTGAGTGGAAATCTGGCGGGAATCTTTGTACATGGGAACACGTGACGTAGACAACTTCAAAGAGCCGGAAGCCGACAATGGTAGGCTGGACAGTACATGGGGACACACAGACTGACATTTTTATGATTGACAGTTCGATCAAATGACCAGAGTCCGTCGCCATCCAATCGGGATGCGTTGTAGGTGGGACTTGATTCGAGAAACTGACATAAGACTTGTACAAGCCTGAAATTCGTCAGTTGGTGTTTAAGAGTCGCAGTGACACACACTCCGTTAGCCATTCGTAAAAATTGGCGGAATTTAGGAAATTCATGAAATAGCTTCGATCAGGAAGCTTTCGGGGGACGAAAGAATTTCAGAGAATTTCGGGGGACGAAAGAATTTCAGAGAATTTCGGGTGACGGTGAGAGATACCGAGTGAATTTCGGGTGACCTCAAGGGATACCGTCAAGGGTTCCGGATACTAGAAGAGGAACCGGAAGTCAAGATAACGGCAAGGAACAAGGATTATAGAAGAGGAAGCGGAAGTGGAGATCACGAAAGGAGAGAAAGACAAGGGAACGAAGAGATTTAGATGAGTAGCACTCAAGAAGGGAAAAATCTATTCACACTGTGAACTCAAATGATGATCAAAGGGATCATTGGGTGAAAGAGAGACATTTATTACTTTAAATTCTTTTAAATTTCATTTATTAAATTGTTATTGTTTAAATTTCATCTTTGTATTTCTTTTAATTTAACTGTCGGCATTGCTGACTGGGGGCTCGTAGCCATAAATATATTTAGTCAATAAATAATATAGTGTCCAGAATTAACTTTCTGAATAAGGACCAGGGGAACTTCTCATAATTCGTTAAAGTCTATAAGAAGAACCCCACCCCTAGACAACCACACACCCCCACACGTTCCATCTGGGTAGTCTCTTCCATCGTTGTGCTCGGTTTGAGAGTGAAATGAACAGTGAAAGGACAAGACACACACCCTTTTATATACGCTGGTTTGTCATGACTATAAATTAGTCTATGGTGTTTAAACTTGAGTCATTTGACGTTTTGCACTCAAGATGAAACGATCCTATTCATTCGAGAAGAAAGAAGAAGAAGAAGAAAGTAAGAGGCAGAAACGTGATCTATCGCCTCGTACCAGGGCTGAAATCTTGGCACAAATTCATGCCAGTGATTTTGAAGAGGACATGAGTGAACCAGAATCCGAACCCTCTAAACCAAGTTCACCACCCTTAGTCAACCCTGAAAAGTACTATTCCATTCGAGAGACGGAAAAGCGCTCCTCTAGAAAATTTAGAACCACGGCTTACACCTACACGGTGAAGTTTAAAGATTTCAAGGCCGACGTACCCTTGGAGAAAGCAGAAGGGTTTATCACCGTGATGTGGGATTCTTTGCTCACCTCACTCAAGCGACAATGTCAACCCAAAGAAGACGATCGCTTGACACTATCCATAGATCACGACGCTTTGAAATCACCTGTTTGGATCGAGTTTAGCAGACCCGCAGAACTAACCCATTCCAAAGTCATGGACAAGATTCAACACGTACAACAATCTAATGACCAGTTTGACATCACCGATGGTAAAGCCACACTGAAAATGGCTCACGTCTCTCTTCCTCAAGGGACAGGATGCAAAAAGGTCCTACTGGTGAACGACCTTCGCAACACCAAAAAGAGTCTCGTCCGAATTAACAACCCTCAAGACCAGATGTGCTTAGCCCGTGCCATCGTGGTGGGACGAAACTATGCCAACAAGAACGACACGGTAGAATGGAAAAGAACCTGGGAGAACATTCGAAAATCGAACCGAACCAAACAACGAAACGAAGCAGAACTCCTGTTGCAACAAGCTGGCCTGTCCAAAGACACACCCTGTGGCATTCCTGAGATGCAAAAATTGCAAGATGCCCTAGCTCCACGCTACACCTTGAAAGTGCACCCCCAAGAAATGCGCGGGTCTCTGTTGTTTCGAGGCCAGGATTTTAAGGACGGAAAATACATTCATGTTTATCATCACGATGACCATTTCGATACCATTGCCAGTTTCACTGGATTCCTGGGATATGTTTATTATTGTGAGAAATGTGACTATGGTTATAACAATCGAGAGCAACACAAGCATTGTGGATGGAAATGCCCAGGATGTTTGGCTTCTCCACCCTGTCTGAGCGAAGAACCAGTGCCTTGTTCGACTTGTCTGCGCACGTTTGTCAGCCCTACCTGTTACCAACAACATTTGAAAACACAAGGTTCACAGAAGAAATGTGCTTGTCAACTCCTGAGATTGTGCCCTACCTGTGGACAAGACATACGTACCAATAGTACCAAGGCACACGTATGTCGAGGAAAGAAAAAATGTCACATTTGTCACCACATCGTGGACTTGGAACACGAATGTTACGTGCAAAAATACCAACCCCCACCAGAGAAAGAGCACGGTCACAAGAAGAAAGGCAATTTCATCTTTTTCGATTTCGAATGCATGCAAAAGACCGGCATTCACATTCCTAATTTCTGCGTGGCTCATTGAGCGTGCGAGAAGTGCATTCAAGAACCTATCTTCAGTCATTGCCCTCACTGCAGCAAGATTCCTGGAGGGCGTGAAAAAATCTTTCGAGGACCGAACACGTTAGCCGATTTTACCCAATGGGTCTTAGACCCCGTCGACAAGACGTGGAGCAAAGAGGACATCGAACGTTACGGAGATTGTCATCGTCATGCCACAGTGATGGCTCACAATTTCTCCGGATACGATGGACAGTTTCTTCTCAGATACTATACGGAACAAGGCACCGAGCGTCCTAAAGTGACTTTGAACGGAGCCAAAATCATTTTCATGCAAGTGGGACAAGTGCAGTTTAAAGATTCGATGAGTTACTTGGCCATGCCTTTGAGTCGAATGCCTAAAACGTTTGGAATGACAGAAATGGCTAAAGGTTACTTTCCACACTTTTTCAATACGGAAGCCAATCAACACGCCGTTCTACCCCATTTACCTGAGGCTCACTATTACGACCCCGACAACATGCGTACCGAACAACGAGAAGCTTTCTACGCTTGGTACCAGGCTCACGCCTCGGACCCTTTCGACTTTCAGGAAGAAATGCTAAAGTATTGTCGTTCCGACGTGGACATTTTACGACGTTGCTGTCGAAAATTTCGAGAACTGTTCATGGAACACGGAGGGGTCGATCCTTTGAAAGAAGCTTGCACCATTGCCAAAGCGTGTTCCTTAGTGTATCGACAACGATTCATGCCTGAAAACACTGTGGCTGTCATCAGTCCTCAAACGACCCACTTTCTCAAACGTCAATACTCGGTCAAAGCCCTACGTTGGTTACATTACTTGTGCGACAAGGAAGACAAATGGATTCAGCATGCCCGCAACGGAGGAGGCGAAAAGACCATCGGAACGTATTCGGTCGATGGCTGGGACTTAGAAAACCCCAAGATCGTGTACGAGTTTAACGGTTGCTTATTTCATAGATGTCCCGTCTGTTACCCTGACCGTGACACTAAAAATCAGTTTTTACAACGAACCATGGAAGACTTGTACCAGGACACTTATCAGCGGCGCCTAAAGTTAGAACAGCAAGGATACCAAGTGGTGGAAATGTGGGAACACGAGTACGATCACCGTATGAAAACCGATCCCGAGTTTAAACGCCTCGTGGAAAGTTACCAGTTCATGGACCCGTTGAACCCGAGGGATAGTTTGTACGGAGGAAGGACCAATGCCACCTGTTTGCTGTACCAAGCCGACGAAGAGAAAGGAGAAGAAATCAAATACTTGGACGTGTGTTCGCTGTATCCCTACGTGTGCAAATATTGTCGCTTTCCCGTAGGGCACCCGCAATTGCTGACGGAACACATCGACCTGAAAAACATTCGACAATACGAAGGCTTGATCAAGTGCAAAGTTTTGCCTCCCACGAACCTATACCATCCCGTCTTACCTCACCATTGTCAAGGCAAACTGATGTATCCCTTGTGCCGTACTTGTGCCGAAACGTGCAACCAGGACCAACCTTGCCATCACAGCCAGGAAGAACGTGCCTTGACGGTAACCTGGGTCAGCGTAGAATTGTTCAAAGCTCTGGACATGGGATACCGACTGTTAGAAGTGTACGAAATTTGCCACTTTCCCAAGACACAACAGTACCACAAGGGTGACCCTACTCAGAAAGGCATTTTCGCCGACTACGTGGATGCCTTTTTGAAACTGAAACAAGAAGCCAGCGGCTATCCTTCCTGGTGTCACACTCCCGAAGACCAAATACAATTCAAAGAGAAATACTACGAACAAGAAGGCATCTCTTTAGACACATCGAAAAAAACGAAGGCAGGCGATCGTTTGCCAAAGTGATGTTATATTGCTTGTGGGGTAAAATGGCACAACGACCGTGTTTACCCAAGACGGAATATTTGACAGAACCTTCCCGCTACTTCCAGATGATTCACGACAAAACCAAATACATGAAACACGTGGACGTCGTTCGCGAGGATTTGATCTTGGTCAATTACGAAGAAGATCTGGACTTTGTACAAGACGACCCTTTTGGAAATGTCATCATTGCGGCTTACGTGACAGCTAATGCTCGCTTAAAATTGTACGAAGCTTTAGAACTGTTAGAAGAACGCGTCCTGTACTTTGACACGGACAGTTGCATTTACATCCATCACCCGATTCAACATCACCCTGACATCGACGGAGACCGTTTAGGAGCCTGGACAGACGAGCATCCCGACGACAAGATTCTAAGTTTCGTCAGTGGTGGTCCCAAAAATTACGGCTACGAATACCGGGACAAACAAGGAGAAGTGCACACGACGTGCAAAGTGAAAGGACTTACTCTGAATCATCGTACCAGTCGAGTGGTCAACTTTGGGGTATTGAAAGAAGCCTTGCAATCGGGAGAGGATGGAAACTTTAAAGTGACCACCTATCAACCGAACAAGATTGTACGTTTACCCACTCACCACATCGTCAGTCGACCCTTGGAAAAAGTCTATCAAATTGTATACCAGAAGCGAGTGCGACTTCCGAATCACTTTACGTTGCCGTACGGTCACGTCGGTATTGGTCTGTATATAAAAAGGAACCCTAGGCAAGATCGATGGTTCATTGTTCATTGAAGTAACTTACCATGTCGTTGACGAAGAAGAAACCAGATTGGTTTCGCTTGGACCCAAGAGGTGGCCCAGTATGCACGAGAGTTATTCAAGGAAAAAAGTTGCTTTTCAACCCGTGTTAATGACGGTGCCAGAAGAACCCGTCACCCACGACGGGACTGTCGTGGACAGGCCTGAAAGACCCTTTCGGGAGGACACTTGTGTGACCTTACCCCCTACTATAGAACTGGTTAGAACTTTACCCAAAACATGTTGTACAGACACTTGTTTTTATTCCACGTTCATGGTTATCATGTGCCTTTTATTCTTGTACTTAAGCCTTTGGCTTTTATGTATTTTTGTCTTTCGTATTCATGTTTGAAAAAAAACATTCAATAAACGTGTTCTGAAAAAAGTATATAAACTCTTGTCTTGTCTGTTTTCGTGTCACAAGTGACATTTCTCACACCATGGCTACCTCTGCTGTCTCTGCTCCCTCTTCCTCTACTGTCAAAGTCATCGACGAACACTTAGATCGTGCCAGTTGGGAGGCTTTGTATCTTCGCCATCCCTTTAACATGCTCATTGCTGGACCTAGCAGTTCAGGCAAAACCGAATTCGTCAAACGTTTGATCGAACATAAACATCATTTGATCGATCGAACCCCTCAACGAATCGTGTGGTGTTACAAAGAGTGGCAATCGGCGTACAGCCTCTTGCGAGAAAGTCAAGGCGATTCCATCGTGTTTGTGGAAGGCATTCCTAAAGAAGACGACGGTATCGTCTCTGACTCCCGTCAAACCCATTTGGTCATTTTCGACGACATGTTAGGAGAAGACGAAGAAGAAATTAAACTGTGGTTCACGCGCAAAGGGCATCACCGTAATGCCAGTGTCGTTTACATCACCCAAAATTTGTTTCAACAAAGTAAAGCCCATCGCACCATCAGTCTCAATGCGCATTACGTGGTCTTGTTTAAAAGCCCTCGAGATAAATCGCAAGTGCAAGTCTTAGCCAAACAGTTAGGAACGCCTTGGCTGACTCAGACGTACGACGATGCCACTCAAACGCCACACGCCTATTTACTCGTCGATTTGAAAACTACGACTCCCGAGGATTTGCGATTTCGTACCCACTTGTTTCACCACTGGTGCCAAGACGGAGGGCCTGTCCTGTACATGTCTCCGTCCTCGACTTCATTTCACTCCACATAAAAAAAATATATAAAAACCTCAGACCCTTTTTCGTCTGTCTCACTCTCAGTGCGAACATGACGTCCCTTCAGTCGCATCTTCCCGTCAAATTGATTCGTGCCTTGTATGGCATCAGTCGAGAAAAAAATCCACAAACACGAGCTCGTGTCTTAGAAGCTAGTCTCAAAGAAGTCTTACGATGGTTCACGGTGACGGCACGTCAATTACTCCAAGGAATCATTCAGATTCCTCATCAAACCAAACGCTTTTTTGATCGAAACAAAGTCGCTTTGGTCCAACTGGCCGATCCCCGCATCGACACTCAAACCAAAAAACAAATCATTTTGAAACCTGGAGGGAGCGGTACTCTAGGAGGGGTCATCATTCGCTCACTCTTAAGATGGGATCCTAATGCCCCCAAAGTTATACCCAAGACAAAAGTCCAACGAGGCCCCAAGAAGAAAAAGACCAGGTCCCCAAGGAGAACTTCTCCAGTGGCAGGACCCTCCTCTGACCAGACACCACCACCCCGGAAAAAGAAAAGAAGCCCCCAGAAAAAGAAACAGAGAAAAAGTCCCCAGAAAAAGAAAAGTCCACAGAAAAATAGTCGCAAGAGAGGCATTTCGGCCAGGACGCAACCTTACACTCGCAAACCACGACCTGCCACGGCGGTGACTGTGTCTCCGGCAGCCTCACGTTTATCCACTTCTCCGTTAATGACACCCAGAACTGAAGAGTACTTGGAGACATTGATCATACCAAGAACTTCTCCGTTGATGACCCCCAAAAGAACTTCCCCAGTGTCAGGACCTTCCAATTTAGTGGCAGTGGCTGCTGCTCACAAAGTACCTTCTCCCAAAATCAAAGTTCAAGAAAGATCGGGCATGTTACAAGGTTTACTGGATTTGTCCAAGCAAGAACTGGCTCGATTTAGTCCGTTACGTACCCCTCCACGACGTGTCATGCCTGTCCTCAAACTAATACGACGTCAAGACAATCAGTGGCGACGCGTTCCAGTATAAAAACGGCCTGTGACCAAGTCGGGTATCAGTGTTTTGTGGTGCTCCTGAAGACTCAAAGATGTCACCCTCCAGAAAACCCCAAGGAAAGAAAAGGAAAGGACTGCCACCACGTTTAGCCAAACATGGGGACATGTTATCTGTCCTGTCCAAAGCTTCTCCACCCCTACGAAAGAAACTCATTCAAACGGCGTCCAAAGAGGTCATCGATACCGTGTGCGAATGTTGTTTGAACGTCTTGAAAGGCACGATCCATTTGTCCAAACACCGGAAACAATGCTTAGGCAAACATCGTCACTTTCTTCGTCAAATGGTTCAAAAGAAAATTCCCATTCGTCAAAAAAAGATGTTAGTGCAACGTGGAGGTATTTTACCTCTCTTGTTAGGCCCCATACTGAAAGGAGTCTTTGGAACCATGTTGGGAGGACTGGTGGGAGCAAGATAAAAAGGCCTCGGATGTTCCAAGATCTCAGAATCGACCCCTGACAACCCCATGGAAGGACGAAAACTAGCTTTAGTGCCTTACAAACGATGGATGGAATACCATCGGTGGCAAGAACAACACCCCCCGCATTTACCTCCCAATCCCCATTTGAGCGAGATGTCCCAGGTACAACACGAATTGAAGTCCTTGATGGATCGCCAGGATTTGTCCGAAACAGAAAAATCGCAAAAGTACGGTCAACTCTTGCAACGACTGCAACTCTTTCACCAGAAAGCTTTAGACGAAACAGCTCTATCCACTCTGAAAGATTTTAAGACCTTGATGAAAAGTCCAGCACCATCACCAGTACCAGTACCAGTACCACCAGTACCAGTGACCAAGACAGAAAAAGGAAAAGAAGTAGAAGAAGAAGGGTTTCAAACTCCATCAGAAAAAGTACGCAAGTTAACAACACCACCTACCTCCAGAATTGGATGGATTAAAAAGATGATGGCCACCCCTTCTTCATCACAAGAGAAAAAGAAAGTGAAGACAGAAGTGAAGACAGAAGTGAAACAAGAACCGATATCCCCCGCTCAGACATCCTCCTCCTCTTCAACACCTATTGCCGGTCGCACACGCAAAGCATTGCAATCCAAGAAAATACCCCAAGAGAAAAAGAGTAGCATCCTCCAAGAGTGGGTGCCTTATTAACACACCAACCAACACAAAAAAATGGAAAAAGTCTTAGCCAGCATTTACTACGATCCCTCCCATCCTGCAGGTTACGCAGGAGTTCAAAAATTGTATCGTGCTGCCAAAACGCAACTGAAACGTCTCCTTTTACCTCAAGTGCAACGATGGTTACAAGAACAAGCTACCTACACTTTGCACAAACCCATTCGACGCAAGTTTGCCAGAAGTCGCACCCGAGTGGAAGTCATCGATCATCAATGGCAAGCCGATTTAGCCGATGTCTCTCATTTGGCCAGCTACAATCGTGGCTACAAATATTTGTTTTGTGTCATCGACGTCTTTTCCAAATTTTCTTGGGTCGTACCCTTGACTTCCAAATCGAGCAGCGAGTTAGTGCGAGCCCTGCAACGGGTGTTGAAACAAAGCGGTCGTCACCCTCTTCGATGGCAAACGGACAAAGGTACCGAATTTCTGAACCAAGCTTTCCAAAAAGAATTAAAGAAACGTGACATTCATTTTTTTACCACCGAGAATCCCGAAACCAAATCCAGCATCGTGGAAGGTTTTCAACGCACTTTGAAAGAACGCATGTGGAAATATGTTACGCACCACCACACTCTGAAGTACATCGACATCTTACCGCACCTGGTGCAAGCGTACAACCAATCTTACCATCGAAGCATCGGACGTGCCCCGCAAGACGTGACTCCCGACAACGAAGTGCTGGTGTTTGAGCGTCTCTTTGGTACGTCCCCGACGAGGGCTGTCCCCAAGAAAAGTGGAGAGTTGGCCGTAGGAGATTGGGTGCGCATTGGCAAAACCAAACGCACTTTTGACAAAGGTTACTTACCTAACTGGACGACCGAACTGTTTCGTGTCACTGGACGAGTGCATGGCCGTCATCCTGCCGTCTATAAATTGGAAGACATGAACGGAGAAGTGCTCAAAGGAACGTTTTATTTGCCCGAGTTACAACGTGTCACCAAAAAAGAAGACGACGTGTACGACATCGAAAGCATTCTCGAACGCAGAACCCGTAAAGTGGGCAAACGACGTGTCAAAGAAGTCAAAGTACATTGGAAAGGATATCCGCTCAGTTTTGATTCTTGGATCGACGCTTCGCAAGTCATCGACTATAAAAAGAAGTGACCATCATGCCTTTTCACACAGACGAAGCTACGTCGACCACTCCTCCTTCACCCAGTTCTTCTGTGCAAGATTTACAGAAACAACCCTTGTGGGTGTGGTGTGGAGAACGTGTGCCTAAAACGCAAATCGTCTTTTTCTGCCAAATCTTCGTGGTGTATTGTGTCATCGGGGCAGCCATCGTCAATTTGAGTTTGCAACAAGGAGACAAACAATTGTGGACCATTTTATTGAGCAGTTGCATCGGTTACCTGCTTCCTAATCCCTCCCTGAAATTCACCTCGAACGGGAACCACGGGAACCCTGTGTCCAGTGCCAGTGCCAGTCACCACTCCAACCACAACCAGAACCCCATTTTGGGCGGAGACACGCCTCTGACGTCCACTAACCCCTCGGACAGCCACAGAACTCTGGAATTATGAGTCACGAAAACCAATTTTACTTAACCTTACCCAGTGACAGTTCCATGGAGGTGTTTCCCAAGAACATGTTGTGCTGTTACACGGCCAAATTACCTCAAGCCATCCCCTTAGATCAAGAAGCCCGTTGGGAAGTGGCTTTAGTAGAAATGATTCACCCGACCCAAGTCCTCAATGTCCTTCCCAATCAAAATTTTTTTGATGTGGAAGTTCATGACGAACAATTGCAACAGTGGATGGATAGCAATGTCAAATATGACAAGAAAACCCGTGCACAAAAGTACACCACCTATCACTTGTTCATTTCCCCAGGCTATTATTTTAGTGGTCAACATTTGGTCAGCACCATAGCCTCCAGGTTTGATGTCGTGTTTCTGAAAGCTTTGGAGCATGTTAACAAAAGTGTCACCATGGAGTACCACAAAACAGCTCGTCGCTTCTTGATGAAATTTGAACGGAGTAAAATCCTGTCCATTTTATTTTGTCCTGAATTGTATGACATGTTGGGCGGAGACATGAACCTGAGAATGAGCATGATGAAGAAAAAAGAATTACCCATCGTTTACGACAACGAGTCTTTTAGCAAGTTATTTCGTGCCCCGGTAGAACTGAACCAAGGACTGAATTTGATGTTTGTGTACTCCGATGTGGTGGAGTATAACGTGGTGGGACACACCTCCGTACCGTTACTGCGTGTCATTCCTTTCAAAGTGGATTCTGCCATGAACACTGACGAGGAAGGTGGAAACACTTACCACGTCCACCGCGAATTTGTACATCCTCACTATTTGCCTGTCAGTAAGTCGTATTTGGACACGGTCAACATTACTATAAAAGGAGATTTGGGACAAAATATTCCATTCACCAAAGGAAAAGTCACGGTGAAACTCCATTTTCGAAAACGGTTTTCTCACGATTCGTAAGTCATGTATCCAGTGTACCGAGGGGTTGCTCGACAGCGAGGACACGGTTTAGGAGATATGTTAAAATCGGCCTATCGTTCGGTGGCCCCGGTGTTGAAACCGATGGTGACACGCGGATTGCACGCCTTGAAAGATGCGGCACTGACGCAAGGCAAAGAATTTCTCCAAAATGTCATCATCGACAAACAAAACCCTAAAGAAGCCTTCATGAGGGCAGGCAAAAATGTCTTGCTGCAAACGGACAAAGACATTTTAGGCCAACGAGAAACACCTATAAATGCCCTGCACGCTACCGAGTCAAGCATTCAGCAAGGACAAGGCAGAAAGAGACGACGAAGAAAACACCCTTTCACCAGACTTCAAGCCAGAAAGGCCAAAAAAAGAAGAACCGTTCGAGACTTAGACGTTTTCCATTATTGAGAAAAGAGACAAAAAAATGATGCACCGAGAATCTTGCGCTTGTTCCAAGACGGAACTGGATCTGTTTGCCATGCCCCCCACGATGATGACGATGCAAGAATCCCAGTGGGTGGAATTTCACCCCGTCTCCTCACTGACCGATTCCGCTCCCATCGAGTTTGAAATCAAAGGACAGCCCGAAGATTACATCGACCTGAATAGCAGTTACTTGTACCTGAAAGTCAAAATTCTAGATAAGACTGGAGGTGCTATAGACGATGAAGCAGTAGCTCCCGTCAACAATTTCATGCATTCCTTGTTCAGTGGAGTGGACTTGTACTTGAATAACAAACTGGTCAGTAGCAGCATGGATACTTACCCTTATCGTGCGTACCTGGAAAATCTCTTGACGTACGGAATAGATGCCAAGAACACTCATCTCAATGCCTGTGTGGTATGGGAAGCTGACGAACCTACCAAGTTTGAAATATTGGAAACTGATGAAAAGAAAGACAACAATGATGGATTTCTAGAACGAAGAAAGAGAATCACGGGAGCCGACACAAGTTTAGAACTAATGGATCGTTTGCATTTGGACATGTGGTTGCAAGAAAAGTATTTGCTGAACCGGGTGGATGTCCGCCTGAGACTGAATCGTAGCAGTGCCGCTTTCCATTTGATGGCTGATAGTGACGGTTACAAAACCAAAATCCTAGAAGCCAGACTCTACGTACTCCGTGTGGAAGTGTTACCTAAAGTGGGAAACGACATCAGTCAGACGTTGAGCAGAACGACTGCCAAGTATCCCATAGGACGCGTGGAAGTGAAAACCTTCACCATTCCCAAGGGACAGCGATCCATGATCGAAGATCATCTGTTCCAAGGACAGTTACCCAAACGTTTGATCGTTGGTATCGTCGAGAATACAGCCTTCAACGGACCTGAAAAAATTCTTTCTACTTTCAACACTTTGGCGTGTCCGAAATCGAAGTCAGTCGCGATGGCAAGACCTTGTGTACCCGACCTTTCGAACCTGACTTTACCAAGAAGAATTACTTGAGATCGTACTTGTCCCTGTACGAAGCCACCGGACAGTTAGGAACCAATACCAGTCACGGTATTACGTACGAGGATTATGCAGGAGGCTACGCTTTGTGGGCTTTCGATTTCACTCCAGACCAAGGCAGCGACGAGGGACATTTCCACCCTATAAAATCCGGCCAGATTCGTGTGGAAATTCAGTTTAAAGACCGAGACCCTGATGAAACGGTGAACGTCATCCTGTATGCAGAATTCGATAATACCATAGAAATCAACAGTTTGAGAGAAGTCATCCTAGATTACTAGAAACCATGGAAGACTGTTATCCCTCTTTACCTAGTGGAGAAACTTTTAGTGTTGGATTATTGTTAAAAATTGTTAGAGTTGTTGTTGTTTAGTGTTAAGTGATTTCTGAATAAAAATCGTTGTGTTTTGAAAAAAATTGTTTGATGTTATATTGTTGGATTATTGTTAAAAATGTTAGAGTTGTTGTTTAGTGTTAAGTAATTTTTGAATAAAAAATGTTGTGTTTTGAAAAAAATGCCTTTGTCTTTTGTTTAGCTATAAGAATGTTGGATTGATGCTCTTTCATTTCTTAGTATCCCTCTCATGACACTCACTAAACGTTGCGACTCAAAAACCGTGTGGGGGATGTTTTCCTTCACGTCCGCGCTTTGACTTTAAGAACCGGGTTGTTTCCAGTCTAACCATCCATTGTCGACTCATCCTCCTACAAAGATGTGCTCCAAACTATCTAAGCTGAACGAAGCCTACGTGAATTTGCATAGGGTCAGACACAGTCTGATACCGAAGCCAGAAGAAATAGAGAATGTGAGAATGTTAAAAATCACTGAAGACCTGATAGAAGGGTTCTTCAGAGAAGAAATGAACAGGGAAAAGGAAGAATGGACAGAGAAGTACAGACTTCAGAGACAGCAGCAACAGCAGCAACAACAACAACAGCAGCAGCAACCTGAAGCTGACAGAGGCTTTGTCGATTGTCGTATCGACACCAAAGAGTTCTTCTCTTTTCGAAGAAGCAGACCTATCTCCAGAAAGTCTATCCTCAGAGGACATCGCATTCTTAGAAACTAAAAAAGAATGCCATAGCAAACAAAACAAAAACAGCCCTTTTCAGGGCTACCCAATTCTCTAGAAAAGAAATAACAATCCATTTGCCAATGTGTGTAGGTAGAGTAGTGTGAAAATAAACACTAACTCTTTTTTAAAAAAATGTGAGGGTATGTGATTGTGTGTTTGTGTTTGTAAGTGCTCAAGTAAGTTGGTATGGATAGTAGATTAAAATGATGTCATTTTTGGTGTTTGAGGTGTATATTTGGGGTTAGATTGGATTGCTTTGCGTATGTGGATAGTCTATTGAAGTGATTTATAAAAAAATTTAAAATAGTGATGGGTAGCATAAAAAAGTGAGTGAGTGTTTCTTTTAGGTCCGAGCGTTGTTGTTTCTGGTCATGATGTAGGTAAGATCAATTTTATGTTTTTAGGGGTATGTTTTCCTTCACGTCCGCGCTTTCACTATAAATTGAAACTCGTTCGGCAGTCCAACTACCCTTGTTGATTGATCAACACCTAAAATGAACACGAGACTGGAGAAACTGTTGGAACTTCATGTGCATCTGGAATATGCCAGGCGCATATTAAATGAACTGGCCGCGGAAACCATTGTGGAGGAGGGAAGGATAAGAGAGGAGGAGGAAAGAAGAAACAAAGAAGAGGAGGAGAGAAGATATAAAGAAGAAGAGGAAAGAAGATACAAAGACGAGAGAAGATAACAAAGAAGAGGAGGAGGAAAAGGAGAGAAGAAGAAAAAATTTCAGAATCCCAGAAACCGAAAATTGGGATTCTGAAGCCACATATCCTGCCTCTGCTCTCTCCCCCCAAAAGGTAAAAAGTAACTGGGGGACAAGATGTGTATGTGGCGCCAGGCCTGGAAGGTGCCACCATTAACCAGGTGTCCATGAAGTTAAAAAAAAAACAGTCCTTTTCAGGGCTACCCAATACTCTAGAAAAGAAATAACGATCGATTTGCCAATGTGTGTAGGTAGAGTAGTGTGATTATAAACACTAACTCTTTTTGAAAAAAATGTGAGGGTATGTGTTTGTGTGATGGTGTTTGTAAGAGCTCAGGTATGGTTGTGTGAATAGTAGATTATGGGTTTCTTTATTGTTTATTTTGTGTGTTTGTGTTTGTGTTTGTAACTGCTCACGTAAGTTTGTGTAAATAGTAGATTATGGGTTTGTTTATTGTTTCTTAGCGTATGTGGAGAGTATAGTTTTGGTTTTTTTATATGAAATGAGAAAGTAGGGGATGTTTTCCTTCACGTCCGCGCGTTGTTGTTTCTTTGGTAATGATCTAGGTAAGATCAATTTTATGTTTTAGGGGATGTTTTCCTTCACGTCCGCGCTTTCACTATAAGAACCCACAGTATTCGTCGTTCAAACCATTCTACAAAGAAGATGGCTTCTAACCAAATGGACAAAATGCAAACATTGCAAGACGTTTTAGACAATATAGGAATGATGGAGCAGATGTTAATAAGACTCGTTGAAGACCATTATTCCTATAGTCCCCATCGTGTAAAGATGGAAATTAATAACTTAAAAAAGGTAAAGGACAAGATTAGTGGTGTAATGAAAGAGATAAAGGAGGAGAAGGAGGATGAAGAGGAAAGGATAAGAATAAGCAAATGGAACGAAAAAATTGAAAAAGAAGAAGAAAATGAGAAGAGGAAGAAAGAAGAGGAGGAAGACGAGAAGAAAGAAAAGGAGGAGAAAAAAGAAAGAAAAGAAGAGAAAGAGTGTAGGAGAGAAAATAAGAAGTTGGTGGAGGAAAAGAAGAAATTAGAAGCAGAAGAAGAAGAAGAAGAAGAAGAAAACCGAAAGGCCCTTTTCAGGGCCAGCCATATTTCTCGAAAAGAGATAGCCTTTCCATTGCCTACCCCTTTTTTAAATTTAAATTTAAATTTAAATTTAAATTTAAAAAAAAATTTTAAAAAATCCCATATTCAATTCCCCTTGTCCCTAGACAAACCCAAACTCTATTCCCCCATGTTAATTTCCCTTGTCCCTAAAGTGACCCACGATTTTTCTCCATGTTAAATTTCCATTGTCCCTAAAGTGACCCAGGGTGTTTTTTAATGCTAAGTCCCATTGTCCCTAAAGTGACCCCATTTACTACTAACAACAAAACAAAACAAAATAAAACGGGAAAAAAGTCTTCTTTTGTTAATTTACATTTGTCGTCTATTCTTTTGTTAATTTACATTTGTCGTCTATTGATATCTTGGATAGTCAATTCAGGGAAACGATTGATGCATCCATGGTTCGATCAATCGAGAGACTTTTCATTTAAAATAGTGACGAGTTTCCGGTCGGTCAAGAAAAATGCTCTTTGTTTTCTTTTTTTTTTTTTAAATTTCTGTTTCATAGGAAAACGATGTCGATAATCAACATTTTCACTTCAAAAAATCCCTCATATTGATATGTATCGTTATTGATTTTGTTCAAATAACTGGGAAGGAGGCTAAGAAGGTATTGCTTGTGCATCTTCCCATGCATGTACACAAACTCAATTGTACACACACACACACACACACACACACACACACACACGCGCGCGTCTCAATAGAAACTCTAACATAATCCAAGCAAACCAAGAACTCAGAAATTCGAGGAAACTGTAGCTTTAACAATTTAAATCGCATAGCTACGATGTCTCCGGTGTGGCAGTTCATAATGATGTCTAGCACTGGGGCATCATGCTGCAGACATGTAGCACTGGAGCATCATGCTGCAGACATGTAGCATGGTGTCCCACCCAAACACATTATCTTGACATCAGGCTGACCAGACCTCACACTAATCTCTTAACGGTGAGCGCCAAGCGAGGCTGCTAGTACCATTTTTACGAGTCTTTAGTTAGACTCGGCCTGGGTTCGAACTCCTACATCCCGCATCCGAGGAGGACGCTCTAACCATTCAGGCCTGCGAAGTGGTCTCATGTGATGAGCAACCATTTGAAGATGTATTTCTGTAAAGAATTAACTTTCTTAATTTAAACTTTCCTCATTATTTTTGTTACGACACGCATTATATTAAAAGGCATTGCAGAAGACAAATTAATATGTATATATTTTTTTTAAAAAAAAATTACCTGAGGGGGGGACGCAATTTTCTTTTTTGTAAATATAAAGATAAAGTATTTTCATTTTGGTCCCGATAAGAATCTGCAAAAGAATTTACATAAAATATATCGAAACTAATGTATATATATATATATATATATATATATATATATATATATATATATATATATATATATATATATATATATATATATATATATATATATATATATATATATATATATATATATATATATATTCTAAACTACTTTATATGAATTCGATTGAGAAAAATATCGCTTTATGTGAATGAATACACGTTCCCTCTTATCTGTGTCTTTTTGTTTCTTTGCACCGGATAGCTCGAATCACTTAGCACATATCACTTACCACGGAAATCCTCTTAACGCAAAGAAAACTGCTGTTCCAAGTTTCAAGCTCTTTCCTTGCACGTGTTCGCTTGGCCTGTCTACGTGGACGCGTCAGATTTCTACAATATTTGTATTATGGGTGATTTTTACATATCCCACTGTTATTCAAGTCTTCATTTGTCTGTCTTCTTTGGTGTACGAAGTTGGCGCACGCATGGTCTGCGAGTGTTAGATTGTCAAATATCACATGCATCATTCCTTCGACCTTTTGTGCTTTTATTATTATAATTAGGCCAGTAATTGAAACTAATTTTAGCTTTTGGACATCGGTGTTTGTAATGTAGTCTGGCATTGCCAATATTTTATTAACTCGGAATTTTTCTTTTCCTTTACTTCTTTTTCCAAGCTCGGCTTTATTTGTTTAAGAAATATAAGTGTTTTTAAAACAGTAATGGTAAATACCTTCGCAGTTACAAGATCTAGATTTAATAGGAATATGTTTCATAATTAATATATGGTACATATTTTACAAATCAATTAAATGATATCATTTGCTAATTAAAGATTTCGGATCATGTGATGTTTTACAATGACCGATTTAGTTTTTTCTTTTATTTTGAAATCTGGCATCGAATAAAAAAATTAATAAAAAATGCTTTGTACTGAAATTTGTTATTATATGCGTCTAGCGTTTGCTTTGATTATGATTATTATTGTTATTTTAATTATAATTATTATTATTATTGGTGTAGTTTGTTGTTGTTACTTAGCATATGCGGTTAAATTGCAACTAAGAAGAAAAACAATATGAAAATGTATGTTATGAAGAAAGTTTGTAATATATTTGCACAGTTAATATTGAAAATGAATGTCACTTTATAACTATGTGTCCGCTGTACGGAGAAGCATGACGAAAGCACGTACCTTCTTTGTTACACAAACCAAGCATTATATATATATATATATATATATATATATATATATATATATATATATATATATATATATATATATATATATATATATATATATATATATATATATATATATACATATATACATATATATACATATATATATATACATATATATATACATATATGTATACATATATATATATATATATATATATATATATATATATATATATATATATATATATATATATATATATATATATATATATAACTTATATACAAAATGATAACATAAACATTTTGATGATTAATTTATGATTGTTTATCATAAAAGTAATAAAGATTATAACGACTGTTTAACTATCAACTCCTGTTCTCTAAACGCTAGATATTTGAATAATGCAAAGCTCGTTTTGCAGCATGCACATTTTACAGTTAGATACTAAGCGGAGTCAAGCAGGGTTGCGTGTTTGTCAGTAAGCCTGTTCGGAATCTGTTCACTTATTCTGCTAAAAAACGCGTTTGCCTCATCAAGCGAGGGAATCTACCTTCACACAAGGTCAGCTGGAAAACTGGACAACTTAGTGCGATATAGAACCCAAACCAAGATCCGCAAAGTTCTCAAAGTGCACGGCGAGTTTGACCGGGATAATGAGCCATCTGCCACGCACCCCGCACCTCCGGTTGAAAGACGTGAAAAAGAGACGTAGACAAGGCTATCGACAGCGATGCGGACGGCTGGGAATCGCTTGCTCAGTTGTTTGCAGTTGCTGGAGTCAGGAACTCGCTCGACAAAATACTGTAGGAGAGAGACAGAGACAGACAGACAGAGAGAAAGAGAGAGAGAGAGAGAGAGAGAGATAGAGAGAGAGAGAGACGTTATTCTCCCGTTCCACACTGTAACACCCTTATGTACCGCACGATGTATGTGTTTTAATCATGGCCCAATGGTCCATATTACACATAACACTCACCTACTACTACTACTACTACTACTATTATTATCATTATCATTATCATTATCATTATTATTATCATTATTATTATTATTATTATTATTATTATTGTTATCGTTATTATTATTATTATTATTATTATTATTATTATTATTATTATTATTATCATTATTATTATATTATTATTATCATTATTATTATTATTATTATTATTATTATTATTATTATTATTATTATTATTGTGATTAGTTATGAACTTTAACGTTAGCAGTAGCAATGTTGGTAAGCGGCTGTTTTATTATTATGCTGTAAATAATATCATGCCTCTATACATACACTTTTAAAACTGTGGCAGTATAATTCGTGCTGAAATTCATTCAAAATAATATTAACGAATAGAAAAACAGGATAAAAGTACGAAGATAAATACAACGTAGCGATGTTGAAACGTATGTTTTGAATCCTAGAGACCCTGCTCCCACCTTGACCGTATACCGTTTTAAGTTCACAACCCACGTGCAATTCGAGGCAAGGGTTTTAATTATTATTCAAGTTAGCATTAACAACAGCAAGTAAATCTTGGTAGAAAAAATTAATTAATTAATTAATTAATTAATTAATTAATTAATAATAATAATAATAATAATAATAATAATAATAATAATAATAATAATAATAATAATGTGTGTGTGATTTGGATTATTAACATAGCTTTAACAAGTTTTGCCATATCGCTACGATGTCTGCAATGCGACAGCTTATAGTGATGTCTAACACTGGGACATCATGCGGCAGACATACAGCATCATGTCCCACCCAGTCATATTATACTGACACCAGGTCCACCATTCCTAACACTAACCTCTTAATGCTGAGCGCCATGCGAGGCAGCTGTTAGTATCAGTTTTATAAGTCTTTGGTATGACTCTGCCTGGTTATGAACCCTCGATCTTCTGCATCCGGGGCGGACTCGCTAACCACTTAGACCTCGGATCGGTCGATGCTACTACTACTACCACCAATACTACTACTATTACCACTACTACTACTACTAATAATAATAATAATAATCGTCATGATGATGATGAATACATTGAATTCATAATAGTAAAATTGCAAAAACTGGAAATTTTTAAACAAAATGAATGTATTAACTGTAAAGTTCTTCATTAAAGATAATAGGTTTTTAACCTGGTTTTCTAATGCTATTACCTCTCGGATATAGGGCAAGTAAGTGGTTTCGATCAACAGTTGTCTATCAAATTAAAGGATATAGCCCTTTCAGTACATACATACTTAAAATTCGGTACCCGTTGCCAGAAGATGGCTGTCCGAAGTATCATAATACAAAAGTAGACAATACCTATGTTAGGTGCCTCAGTCGGATACAAAGTCGTAGGCTGGAATGTAGTCACTGGGTAAGGATTAGTTGTAGTCTTTGATGCAGATGGCGGACTTGATACCTCAGCAGTACTCGATGTGCTGATGCTACGAGATATCGATGAAATTGCAGATGTCGAGATAGTTGTAGTCACTATTGCTGTCAAATCGGCTTGCGATGAAATAGCTGTTATAGAAATGGTGCTAGAAAATGAAATAAACCAAGCTGTCGATGTCAGAGCGGTTGTCAGTGAAGTAGTTGATGTTGACATTGAGGTAGTTCTCTGAGCTGAGGACGCAGCCGGTGTCATGCCAGCTGTCGACGAAGTATATGCTGAAGGCATGGAGGTAGTTATCAGTGTCGAGGACGGTGTCGATGTCATGCCCGCTGTCGATGAAGACGATGTTGCAGGCATGGAGGTAATTATCGCTGTCGAGGACGTGGTATATGTCATGCCCGCTGTCGATGAAGTAGATGTTACAGGCATGGAAGTAGTGATCGTAGTTGAGGAGGCGGTAGAAGTCATGCCCGTTATCGATAAAGTAGATGTTACAGGCATGGAGCTAGTTATCGGAGCAGAGGATGCGGTCGATGTCAAGCCCGCTGTCGATGCAATAGATGTTGCAGGCATGGAGCTAGGTATCGGAGTTGAGGACGCGATCGATGTCATGCCCGCAGTCGATGAACTTGATGTTGCAGGCATGGAGCTAGTGATTGGAGTTGAGGCTGCTATCGCTGTTTTGTCCCCTGTCGATGAAGCAGATGTTTAGTCATGGAGCTAGGTATCGGAGTTGTGGACGCTGTCGATGTCATGCCTGCTGTCGATGAAGTAGATGCTGCAGGCATGGAGCTAATAATCGGAGAAGAGGACGCGATCGATGTCATGACCGCTGTCGACGAGGTAGATATTGCAGACATGCAGGTAGTTGTCGGTGTCGAGGACTCGGTCGATGTAATGCCTACTGTCGATAAAATATATGTTACAGACATAGAGCTGGTTATCAGAGTTGAGTACGCTGTTGATGTCATGCTAGCTGTCGATGAAGCAATAGTTTCAGTTTTGGAGCTAGTTATCGGAGTATAAGACGCGATCGATTTCATTCCCGCTGTCGATGAGGTAGATGTGGCAACGATGATGCTAGTTATCAGAGATGAGGAGGTGGTCACTGTTATGACAATTGTCGATGAAGTAGATGTTGCGGTCATGGAGCTAGTTATCGGAGTTGAGGACGCTATTGTTGTCATGCCCGCATTCGATGAACTTGATGTTCCAGGCATGGAGCTAGTCATCGGAGTTGAGGATACGGTCGCTGTTATGCCCACTGTCGAGGGAATAGATCTTGCAAGCATGGAGCTAGTTATCGGAGTTGAGGACACGATCGTTGTCATGCCCGCAGTCGATGAACTTGATGTTGCAGGCATGGAGCTAGTCAACGGAGTTGAGGCTGCTGTTGCTGTTATGTCCCCTGTCGATGAAGCAGATGTTGCAGACATGGAGCTAGGTATCGGAGTTTTGGACGCTGTCGATATCATGACCGCTGTCGATGACGTAGATGCTGCAGGCATGGAACTAATAATCGGAGAAGAGGGCGCGATCGATGTCATGCCCGCTGTCGAGCAGGTAGATGTTGCAGGCATGGAGGTAGTTATCGGTGTCGAGGACGCGGTCGATGTCATGCCTACTGTCGATAAAGTAGATGTTACAGACATAGAGCTAGTTATCAGAGTTGAGTACGCTGTTAATGTCATGCTAGCTGTCGATGAAGCAAGTGTTTCAGTCGAGGAGCTAGTTATCGGAGTATAGGACGCGATCCATGTCATTCCCGCTGTTGATGAGGTAGATGTTGCAAAGATGATGCTAGTTATCGGAGATGAGGAGTTTGTCGCTGTTATGACAATTGTCGATGAAGTAGATGTTGCAGTCATGGAGCTATGTATCAAAGTCGAGGACGCTATTGTTGTCATGCCCGCATTTGATGAACTTGATGTTGCAGTCATGGAGCTAGTTATCGGAGTTGAGGACACTATTGTTGTCATGCCCGCATTCGATGAACTTGATGTTGCAGTCATGAAGCTAGTCATCGGAGTTGAGGATACGGTCGCTGTTATGCCCACTGTCGAGGGAGTAGATGTTGCAGGCATGGAGCTAGGTATCGGAGTTGAGGACGCGATCGTTGTCATGCCCGCAGTCGATGAACTTGATGTTGCAGGCATGGAACTAGTGATTGGAGTTGAGGCTGCTGTCGCTGTTTTGTCCTCTGTCGATGAAGCAGATGTTGTAGTCATGGAGCTAGGTATCGGAGTTGTGGACGCTGTCGATGTCATGCCTGCTGTCGATGAAGTAGATGCTGCAGGCATGGAGCTAATAATCGGAGAAGAGGGCGCGATCGATGTCATGCCCGCTGTCGAGGAGGTAGATGTTGCAGGCATGGAGGTAGTTATCGGTGTCGAGGACGCGGTCGATGTCATACCTACTGTCGATAAAGTAGATGTTACAGACATAGAGCTAGTTATCAGAGTAGAGTACGCTGTTAATGTCATGCTAGCTATCGATGAAGCAATAATTTCAGTCATGGAGCTAGTTATCGGAGTATAAGACGCGATCGATGTCATTCCCGCTATCGATGAGGTAGATGTTGCAACGATGATGATAGTTATCGGAGATGAGTAGGCGGTCGCTGTTATGACAATTGTCGATGAAGTATATGTTGAAGTCTTGGAGCTAGTTATCAGAGTTGAGGACGCGATCGTTGTCATGCCCGCAGTCGATGAACTTGATGTTGCAGGCATGGAGCTAGTCATCGGAGTTGAGGCTGCTGTCGCTGTTATGTCCCCTGTCGATGAAGCAGATGTTGAAGTCATGGAGCTATTTATCGGAGTTGTGGACGCTGTCGATGTCATGCCCGCTGTCGGTGAAGTAGATACTGCAGGCATGGAGCTAATATTCGGAGAAGAGGACGCGATCGATGTCATGCCTGTCGATAAAGTAGATGTTACAGATATAGAGCTAGTTATCAGAGTTGAGTACGCTGTTGATGTCATGCTAGCTGTCGATGAAGCAATAGTTTCCGTCTTGGAGCTAGTTATCTGAGTATAAGACGCTGTCGATGAGGTAGATGTTGCAACGATGATGCTAGTTATCGGAGATGAGGAGGCGGTCGCTGTTATGACAATTGTCGATGAAGTAGATGTTGAAGTCATGGAGCTAGTTATCAGAGTTGAGGATGCTATTGTTGTCATGCCCGCATTCGATGAACTTGATGTTGCAGGCATGGAGCTAGTCATCGGAGGTGAGGAGGCGGTCGATGTCATGCCCACTGTCGAGGGAGTAGATCTTGCAGGCACGGAGCTAGTTATCGGAGGTGAGGAGGTGACATCCCCTCTGTCGACGTAGTTGATGTTGCAGGCATGGAGCTTATTATCGCATTTGAGGACGCTGTCGATGTCATGTCCGCTGTCGATAAAGTAGATGTTGCAGGAATGGAACTAATTAATGGTGTTGCGGGCGCGATCGATGTAATGCCTGCTGTTGATGAAGAAGATGTTGCAGGAATGGAGCTATTTATCGGAGTTGAGGACGCGGCTGATGTCAAGCCCACTGTCGATGAAGTCGATGATTCAGTCATGGAGCTAGTTACCAGAGTAGTGGATGCGGCCGATCTGATTCCCGCTGTCGATGAGGTAGAGGTTGAGGAGATGGTGCTAGTTATGGGAGATGAGGATGCGGTCGCTGGTATGACAACTGTCGATGACTTAGATGTTTCAATCATGGGGATAGTTACGGGATTAGAGGATGCGGTTGATGTCATGCCCTCTGTCGATGAAGTAGATGATGTAGGCATGGAGCTAGTTATCGGAGTTTTGGAAGCGGTCGTTGTCATGTCCACTGTCAATAAATTAGATGTTACAGGCATGGAGCTAGTGATCGGAGTTGAGGAAACGACCGATGTCATCCCCGCTGTCGATGAGGTAGATGTTGCAGGCATGGAGCTAGTTGTCATAGTTGAGGACTCGGTTGATGTCGTGCCGACTGTCGATGAAGTTGATATTGTGGGGATGGATTTAGTTATCGGAGTTAAAGATGTGGTTAATTTTATGGCAGCTGTCGATGAAGGAGATGTTGCAGGCATGGAGCTAGTTATCGGAGTAGAGGACGCGGTCGGAGTCATGCCCGCTGTCGATAAAGTAGATGTTACAGGCATGGAGCTAGTTATCGGATTCGACGACGTGGTCGATGCAATGCCCTCTTTCGATGAGGTAGATGTTGAAGGCATGGATCCAGTTAGCGGAGGCGAGGAATCTGTCGATGTCATGCCCGCTGTCGGTGAAGTAGATTTTTCAGGCATGGAGCTTGTTATCTCAGTTGAGGACGCTGTAGATGTCATGCCCGCTGTCGAAAAAGTAGATGTTGTAGGCATGGAGCTAGTTAATGGAGTTGTGGACGCGTTCGATGGCATGCCCGCTGTCAATAAAGAAGATGTTGCGGGAATGGAGCTAATTATCGGAGCTGAGGACGCTGTCGATGTCATGCCCGCTGTCGATGAAGATGTTGTAGACACGGAGCTTGGTATCGCAGTTGAGGATGCTATCGATGTCATGCCCGCTGTCGATAAAGTAGATGTTGCAGGCATATAACTCGTTATCGGAGTTGAGAACGCGATCAATGTCATGCCCGCTGTTGAAGTAGTGCCTGTTGTAGATATGGATCTTGTCATTGAAGCAGAGCCAGTTAGTGATGTCACAATGGATGTCTGTGATGTAGCTGTTGAGGGCATGGGGCCAGGTATTGAAATGGTATCCTTCATCGAGGTCACAAGATGAGTCGATGAAGTACCTGTTGTAAACATTGAGCTAGTTATTGGAACAATTGTTGTCACGCCGGTTGCAGATGTCACACCGGCTGTTGATGAAATAGTTATAGTTGTAGATGTCAGGGTTGTTAATAATGTAGTGCTAGCTATTACAGTTGCTACTGGCATTATGCCCGCTGTTGAAATGGATATGGATGAAGTACTCGTTGAAGAGATCGGAATGATTTTTATAGCACTGCTCACTGACATACTTACTGTCAATGAGATGATCGGTGTAGATGTCGGGCTGGTCACTGATGTAATAATCGCTGTAGTTGTTAAATTGGTTGTGAATGAAGTGCTCGTTGAAATTGTTGTTTGAGCAGTACTAGTAGAAGCTAAAAATATAATGGCCAATAGTATCGCCATATTGTGGTGAATTCTCGTCAGATAACCTGAATATAGAAATTGGAAAAGATCCATTTAGACTTGTGTATGACTTTTGTAAGACAAAAATATAAAGATATATATATATATATATATATATATATATATATATATATATATATATATATATATATATATATATATATATATATATATATATGCATATAAACTAGTACATGCAGATTGGCAAGACCTGAATGAATGTTTCTCTCTCTACCTCTGTCTCTGTCGGTCACAATTGTAGGAATCTTCGAAGTACAATGGTGTCAACATTATCGAATTCGATCGATAATTGCATGCAACTAAAGTGATGATACTCTCTTACACCAACAAATAATTCACCCACATAGACATGCACACATACATTTATTCTTGTCACTAATCTTCCAACAGCAATTTTCTTTTGCCAACTAAGCTCTTTTTATATTAGCCTTGTTCGGACATAATTTGATGAAGAACAAAATGACAACTATTCTCATCAATATTCTCCTCACTTTAAGACTTTGTAAACGCCCTCTCACTTCCAATAGACGGTACGCAGACTATGTCATTACTGTGTTTCTCTAGTGTTAATATATATGGTTTCTTTCTTTCTTCTTTTTCTAGCATACACAAAATATACATACACTTTTAATATCAACCAGGTATCCTTGGTGTCAGTATATGTGCACATCTTGTTTTAGTTTGTTTTTTGGTTTCGTTTGTGGATCACATGGAGACAGTACTTATGAAGTTTTTAGCGGCTGTACAAATGCAATCAACAATAGTGTCGTTATTGTGAGTATAAAACCATCAGCATTTTTTGAAAGGCCTGCGTTCTGTCGGAGCTATACAAACTGAAAACATTAAATGCCCTAACCCCACTAACTGACGTGATTACCTCTTTGTTAAGTACAAGGTATTTAATGAGATGTGCTAGCTATGGTCGAGGTGAAGAAAATCACGGAATGTCGATGAACGCTGCTGGTCTGCATACTTTGCCAGCGCCATGTATAAAATGCCTGAGTTTAATCTAAACCAAAAGAGGTATAGGTGGTGGATGGTATAGGGCGATATCATTGCTTAGGTTAGTTTTCATGATGCTGACCCACCTGGATGCGCTATTGTAGTCTGCAGCTCTCAAAGGCAGGGAAGTCTAAATTACATTCTTGAGCGTCTTGATGTTGCAATACAGATAAGGGACGTTAACTAATACACGCGGGCCGCGCGGCTGGAGCTCACCACAAATATGGTGCTACCAGTCGAAATGTTGAACCATCCTGGTATGTGCGAGATCTCAACGATAGTTGAGCACCACATACGTTAGTCGGTGTATATCACCTGCTGATGTAACAAGATAACCGGGTGGGATTTCGGAATTACAACAGAACTCTTTTAATGGTGATGCAAATACAATGCTTAATGACGAATGACTTGAATGATAAAAGAATTGTGATCAATACGTGCGTATAATATCCAAATATTTGATCAACTAACATAATTCGCACGAACTAAATAATGAAAATACTGATAAATGGCCTTACAGCAGTACAAGAATAAGAGGTGAATGACTCACAGTGATTTCACATGGAAAGAATGATGTGTTTTATTCAAATAGTAAAACTCTGGTATTTTACAGTATTTACTTAATGAGTGAATCTGACGAAAACAAAGGAAGAGATGTACAAAATATCGTTACAGTCCCAAAACACATTGGATATTACAAACCCCAAAGATTAGCCCACGGCTACAATATTACATGTATGGAGTTACACACTCCGTCACAAGCACACTTGGATACCAGTCACACTGGTCAATCAAGCAGTCAGTATTCCAGATTGGTCAATCAAGCGATCTCGGGCAGCAACGCCCGATCACCTGCCATTCGACAAGCAACACTGTTTACTCAGCTCTACGGCTGCTATGGTTCAACTTCTTCACAGCCTCTGTGGTCAACTTCTATGGCTAGCTCTGCAGCTGGTACCACGTCGACTCCGATAACTCTCATGACTTTGGTCAGCTATACAGCTTCGATTTCGATCACTCTGGTCAGTTGAAAATGCATCTAACACCGTGTACTATGCATGACACGGGCATATACGATAAAACGTAATGACGTTATATTCGGTAAGCTACACAGATTCTATTATCGGCACAATGATTACAAAACAATACACAAAGTTCAGAAGCGAACTTAACCGTGCCCGACAAGAATCCTACGGTGCTAAACGTTTCCTTAAAATGAAACTTTATATATTGATAATATAAATCTCCTGCTAAGTCACAACAAAGAATAGAAAATATTTGCATGATACCATGTAAGCCGACGCTACAGAGAAAATTTACCAAAAAAAACCTGGTAGTACAATAGTTATAACTTATACACAAGAAATTAATAACTCGCATACATCTACAGCTGAAGATGTGCAAGTCCTTAAAGTAGACCGCTCACTGACAAGACTTCTCTTAATGTAAAGAATTTGAACTACGGTGATATATCTATACATAGACGATGCCGCAATACATCGTCTGTGCGCTGGAAGTATTCGGGTCTTCCCATCGAAACCACTTCACACGTGCGACATAGAATGAACCGAACTCACTATTTCAAAATATTTGTACAATATACATAAACCACCCTCGGATATCGTTGTACACAAAAAACGAAACCTGAGTGCATGTATTTAGTGAATAAAAGGATTTATACAATTCCCTGACAATTGTGTTGTTCAATAGGATATGCAATATTAGAACCAGTGCTTGAAAATGTCACAGACACAAGTACTTTGCTTTAATCGTGAATCGAAATATAGAGTCGGCAGTGTCTTTAATTTCAGAATGATCCACGCACTGTGGACCATTCCTGATATTTATATCTGGTACTGTGTTTTGTTCCAGAAAAAATTTCTTCACATAGCCGATTAAGTATGTGCTACCTTTCGTCGAGTGCAACAAATTATGGACAATTGATACTCCGGAATCGCAGTCGGCGAGACAAATGTTTAGTCTAATTTATCTCCTACATGCATCCTACCATGCAATAAGGATTTTCACTCAGTTGCCTTGTGCTGAAAACGAGCTTGATAACAATATCAACACGGTTGCGTATGTGTGCTTTCTCAACGAATTGAATGCGGGGAAAAGCTCTCAGGCTGTCAGATGATGTACGACGAATACCATGGCCTGATTACGATGTATAATTATACTGTCAGCAGAGTCAATTTTGTAATCCGTGGTGCTGGTTTGGAGCAAACCGTGTATTTAATATTTTTAGGGAGATACAAATGTTACTACCTCACTGAGGGCAGCGAAGCTAACCAAAGTCCACCGAGTTGCCAAATAAGTATTGGTCATTGCTCGGACACGACTCTACACAATAGCAACAGATATGGAGTTTAAAGATGGCACCTATGAGGGGTATAACAATGAACGTCTTATTGTGGACATCAACATGACGATAAGCACCAAAGTCGATATCAACTCGAGAAGACTGCTAAACGCGTGTAACTCACGCCGCAACAACAGAAGCCAACAAAGCATGAAGAGGTCGGCTGTAATCTGTCGCATGAACAGCATAAACCAGCACGATACATAAACGTGCATGCGTCAAAAGAAGCTGAGTACTACGTAGTCAATAAAATCGTACTTGTTGTGGATGGTATCGCCGTGAGCCTTACAGCCATCTGATTTTGCCATTGAGGGCCTAACTTTTGTCACTTGTCACTAAAACGGTAAAACTAGCTATTTCCGCTAGTTATTTTCAGAATATGTGTCAGCCCGTTGAAATGTTTTTTAACCCATTATCTACACCGTCGGAATCTGGCTTAGGTGCCGAAGCTGTAGTTGGCGTCGTGCCACCACTTTCACCTCCTGTGACTTCGAGTAAAATCGTTCTTATGTTCAACATCAGCGCGTTGAGGATGATTGTTACATTGATTCCCTGTTTGCGAAAGAGGATTTGTATTTCCTTGGCGTGAGTTGGATCCTCGGGGATAACGTTGTGTTAATTTTCTATTCCTTTAGCGGTTTGCACTCTTCATTTAGCTGATAAACGCAGCCTAGTTTCTCCTGCATCGATGTCTCATTTTCCAGCTTTGGTTAGATTTCTATTTCTACGACAATGTAGATATCGAGCTCCGTAAGGTTCGAGAGGTTATTTATAAGCTCCCCATGAATCTTTAGAAGCGTTGCGTCTAGGCATAGGATTTGTAGTATCGGAAGGTATCAGTAGCCTATGCTGCTGCTTCAGTGATAGCTATGACTTCGCATCCTAACTGCCACGTTGCCTGCCCGCAATTACGTAAGTCAAGAACAAAGGAACAGGTTAGAAACCATGTATATATGTTAGACCCCGCGGCTATAGTGGTCCTGTTCGTAATTTGTACGGGAGCCAGCTTTGTTGGTTGTCAAAAATCACATGTGCACGTTGAAAGCTTTTTATTCAAAACAAAGAACCCTTATTGGCGTCTTTAATCTCACCACGTTGACAGACAGTCGGAGAATTGTCTGCTAAGTTGAATAGAACAGGGTATAATCGATATCCAATCGGAATTGTGAGACGGTGTAGTCACCATTTCAATCCAAATTTAATTGAGTAATTTAGACTAGAAACTTCATTAATTGTGAAACACTGTGCTGGAAACTTGAAGCAATAACTCCGGGAAAGTCACTCGTAAATTGGCGGGAAAACTTAGGAAATTCCTAAGGAAATACCAAGCTTCGTAAGGGTCAGCGAGTTATTTGCTCGATTGTTGCATTGTAATTGTAATTATGTGCAGTATGAATACTTCATTAATATAATCGTTAGGACGTAGAATTACCTTCGTAGTTTTTAATTTACATGCGTATTTGAGAAATGAGCTACGGTTATGTAAATAATTATGTAGATTGCTAGTTCGTGGTTAGAATTAATATTGTAATTCGCTATTTTGTTACTTCGTAGTAAACTAGTGCATTTATTCATGTGATATTCTAGATTTTGCAACTGTTGAATTGAATTGTAACTTTGGAAAATGGTTGCAGTGTGTAAAATTAGTTAATATGGATATTTGAATATTTGTGTATACTTGTGGGAGTGTAACGTACAGAAATGTGTCTGATTGTTGTGCTATTGTACATTATAATGAGATTAAGGATGTATATATACTGATGTGACACAATTTATTGATGACTGTATGATAAGTAGTTGATACCGTGCTTTTATTCCGACGTTGGTTACCATACAAGAACGTATGGGTATTTCGATGTGCACAGAAGCGTGACAGAAAAATGTAATAGCCTTTATCTGACGATTGATTGTTGGTTTATTGTGTGACGATATGGCTTAGGAAATAAGCTAACTCCTTGTGTTTTCACAGGAAGCTTTTAGGGGGCAGACTTCAAGTGTCGTTTAGTCCCGAATCTCTAGGGGAGAGACGGAATAGAGATTAGTGGAGAAGATTTATTGTTGATTTATTGTGTGACGAGATGGCTAAGGAAATATGCTAATGTCCTAGTGTTTCCACAGGAAGTTTTTAGGGGACGGATTTCAAGTGTGGTTTAGCCCTGAGGCTCTAGGAGAGAGACGGAATACAGACTAGCGGAGAAGTCGATTGCCAATCGAAGCTTAGTCGGAAAGCAGAGTCAAGGAGGACGAGGAAAAGGAGTCGAGGAGGAGGAATTGGAGAAGGAGCAGTCTAGGAGAAGGTGTTAGGAGGGAAGTCGGAAGGAGATGTGATGTGATTTTTTTATTTTTAACGTAGCTTTAACAATTTTTCAGTCATATCGCTACGATGTCTGCAGTGTGGCAGTTTATAGTGATGTCTAGCACTGGGGCATCATGCCGCAGACATGTAGCATGATGTCCCACCCAGTCACATTATTCTGACACCACGCCGACCAGTCCTAACACTAACCTCTTAATGTTGAACGCCAAGCGAGGCAGCTGTTAGTACCATTTTTTTTAAGTCTCTGGTATGACTCGGCCGGGGATCGAACCCAGGACCTCCCGCATCCGAGGCGGACGGTCGGAAGGAGAGAGTAAATTGGCTAGATAGGAGAGATACAGATGAGTATAAAACAAGGACAGGCAGAAAAGCGATCTCACACTATAAATCGAAGGATGCAATAGGCTGAAATTTGGTCGAGAGGAGAAAGAGCGATTGGGAAATTTCTATTATTTGAATATTGAATTGTATTAAATTGTTATTCTTTTGAATTTCACCGTTTGTGTTCTCAGTAGTTTAAATGTTGGCATTGCTGACTGGGGCTCGGAGCCATACCTCTCCCTATCACTAATTTCACTCTCTAAAAAGTCGAACCCGGGGTGGGACTTCTATGGTAATTTAAACAATATACCGGGAGCACTCCTCCCCAACCCTACCAAACGCCAGAAAAACACAGCGAATAACTCGGGATCTGTGAATCTATTTATGTGTGCTGAAAACTCGTTTGGTACATTTTGTTATTGATTTTGTGATGTCTTTTGCCTATTTCATGTAGTTGTATGCTTAGGTTTCTTTCATGCTGAAACTTTGCTTAGTTACTTGGTAGAAAATCTTGTAACACATAACACGCTCTCCCTTTGTGTATTCAAGAACTGTTATACATCGAAAGCCTTAGTGCAATGTTCATATAAAATCGTCAGCACCGACATACCTGTTTATATGAAGGCGTCAGTTTCATTCTTATCTCGTATTAATCTTCTCCACGAAGTATGTAGAGCTCCTGAATCCATGGATTAATGTGTGAGTCCATAATCATATACATACTTCATATGGAAGATCAAAGTCTACTCTACCAAAATTCTGCCATGGTTTGCCCCAGAAACTAAGTGCTCTTGTTAAAGAAAGGGAACGTGGACTGCAATATCAACGCTGCATGTCTCAATACGGAATCAAACTAAACTCGTTCCGATCCATCCGCCCAACGCTTGATGGCAGCCAGGAGCATTGTCGTCTTGAGGCATAATATAACCATAACAATTGCGTATCGTTATATTTCCCAACCTAGGTGGCAGCCATTTCATTGTGCCTGACACCTCCAGGCTTGCGTTGCTTTCAGCGGGAGCTCACCAGCACCGATTGACGCCAACCATATAATAGTGAAACGGCTGGCCGCAACATGGTCAAAAAAAGGCCAAGTGTCACCCGAAAGGGAAATGACTTGGACTGAATCGCTGACTTCGTCATTTAGGGCTTTCACAAAAATATTTGGCTGACTGAAAAAAAGATGACTAACACAGGCTACCAGAGCATTCAGAACGCAAATACTACCGCTATATGTATTGGAATGTCGTTGCCGCCACCCATACTGGCATTCTATCGCTGTCACGTCTTGAAAAGGCTTCTTTATGCCGTCATACGTAGTGCTAATAAATGATTATGAGCCATACTCCCAGTCCAGCGGTTTAAACCACCTCACATTTTAGCTGATGTGTAACGATTACAGCAGGGTTACTAAGTGCCATGGAATTGTACTCTGTGTATTGTTATTTATAGTTGTTGTTGTTATGGGGTTTAACGCCATTTTTCAGCACAAAATAGGCTATACAGGGCAGCCAGCATAAATGGTGGAAGAACTACACGGGATATGGACAGAGGACGCTAGCTTTGGGCATCGGTAAGTCCTAATTTATACATTCATGCCAAGAGAATCATCAGTCGGAAGTTGATGGTACACACAGTTTCCTTACTAAATCATGCAGTTGAACTGATTCATGTAAAATATTTACAAAGATGAATTAAAAATATAATTATTAACGTTGCGTCTAGTATGATCAGCATATGCATTGGATTAATACCGAGAGAGAGAGAGAGAGAGAGAGAGAGAGAGAGAGAGAGAGAGATTTCATGAGTAAGTTTTGAAGATGCCTCGCCAAGAAAGGTACGGTAGCACTTTGGTAGTAATTTCTTTAACAGTTGAGTGTACACAATTATTTCATAAAACGTCATCAAGAATCTTCTATCTACCTGCAAATTTTCAGAGCATTACAATAAGTATGCCATGTTTTTCCGTTTTAAGGCAAATAAACATATACAAAGTTCGATTCCATAAGCCGCCATGAAAACGGACCATAAACAAGAATTCCTGACATGCAGTAATGGCGACATTTACGCATGAAGATATAGAACTACAGTGTAGCCATTTTAAATTTAAACAAAGATTATTATCGACCTTTGCAGCGTCAATAATTGTGCATCTGCTCTATCTTACAGTCACGACATCCGAAGTCCACGTTAATGGAGATAATGTTTAACACATATTTACGGTAACCGAGAAAACGAGTATTGAGCCCAAATAATTGCTTTAAATTGATTGATTTTAAGTCTCCTTATCCACTGTTTTGTAATAAAAATAACGTGCCTTTAAAGAGCATGTAATTGTCAATCTGGTACTGACAGCAACAAACGTATATTAGCGGTAATTAGATGTTTATTCGATTTACCAAAGTGTCTCCTTTATCAAACGCATGTAACCTGATCGGGTGCTTAGGTTCCGCCAAGGGTTGCTCATGAAAGCACAATCATCTCCAAAGAGTGAACTCTACTCGTGTGTAATGTCGCATGGCGGTGGGTGGTTTATATTTCGCTTACTTATCAAAGTCCTCTGTACACCCACCCCCAGTATTTACTCTCATTTAACACGCAAGTTTATTATATGCAAGTGCTATGTAATCAGTTTGAGCTGTCAATCTTAATTCTTCTTACTAATGTATTCAAGTTTGTGTAAAAGTTCGTAAGGCTCTTTTGAGAGACAACCATAGTCAGATTATATCTAAAAGCCACAGATGCCATCTGTCGTCATAGAGGCGCCACTGTCAAAGTTGTGTTGTTGAAATTAACATTTAGGATGCCGGTGATAATTTTTTATGCGTTCACAGCTTTCATTTCTCACTCACGAGAGACTTCTATTAAGTCCATGTTCAGCATCTATCGTGACAAATAATTACCCAGCAAGGTATTAGCGCACAAAGACAAGTACTCAGCCTTTCTAATTATGACTCGACGCGCGTTAGACAGTACGTCAGTGTTTCTCAAACTATGTTGTCTTGCGGCACACCAAAAAGATCTAAAAGATTTCATGGCACACCCGAAAAGTTTTAACAATTTGTGTGCTGAAGAACTTATTTACTTTAACATATATTTAATTTTAAATTTAATGTGAAAGATGTGCCTGCTTTCGAGAGCAAATCAGATTCAAGCGAGGCTCCAAAGTCGACAAACAAGCGTGCATTTCATCGTAGATTTTAAGAAGTCTCTCTCTCTTTTTAAATTTGATTTCAGTCAATTCTGAAAATCCAAACTCACAAAAACCACGAAGACACAAATGGCAGAATTACTTTGATTGATTTTGAACTGATTGCAGGATATGACTTCTTGATTGAGATTCAAAACTCATCCAGGCTCTTTTCGGGAAATGTTAACTGAAAAAATGGATCGTTTTTTTAAATCAATGACCTGTTCTTCTTCTGTCGTGTCAATATCGATTATAATTTTGTTCCACTTGCGTGCATACATAGGTACCAGACTCTCATTTTGACCTAGATGCAATATACGTAAACCCCCAGGCAATATCAACTCGAAGACAGCTTAGAATTATTGCATTATCGCGAAAAAATGCCCAGTTGACTACAGAGACAGGCTTGAAAGCACCAAGGAATAGTTTTTTATAACAACACTAATAATCATAATTATAATAATAATAGTACAATAAGATAAAACCTGTTATTACTTGGGTGGATATTAGTGCAAATTTTACCTAGTACTCAAAATTTATGACTGAGATTTTTACAAGGCTGAAACGGGAAGGTTAGATTTATTCATTTAGGCCATACAACCCATATGTTTTTAAATCTGGTATCCAGTATCTTTACTTATGTGTGGGTTCGGTGTCTGACCACCCTAGGTTAGATTCAGCCGGGAGTGTCTCGAGCTACTCGACTCATTGTCGATTTGATTTGTAGTGGTCATCGACTGTCGCGTTGATATTGTTGCGAATGTGGCTTTTGTGAAGAGCAATATTGAAGGACACCGATCTTGCACATCAGAAGATAGATTGTATCATTGGCTCGATATCCTAACTTCTGATTGATCGGTAGTTAACTCCTATTGTCGAACTTCTGAAAGATTTGGTCTAAGGCATATATTTACAAATTAAGCAACGCTCGTTTTTCGATGGTATATGCCTAAATCTGTGGGCTTAATTAAAGTTACACTGGCACGTATCAGATGGTCCTTGGGATTTTTTTGTCTTCGATACGCAACCATTGGAACCTCTTGTGAAATACCCCTGAGACGTTCAGACGATTCAATATGGGGCCAATGCGTACATATGATATGTTGCAGGTTTGGGGAATCACAGTGCAAAGTTAACTCGAAAGGTACACGTTTGTTGGGTTTCGTAGTGTTTTATTTCACGAGGTTCCTCTGTCGGGAATCTACTTTTATTAATAGCCTCCTCAATGTAGCTCCTTCTGTATCCTCTCCTTCTAAGATGCTCCTTGAGCTCTCTGAGTCTCTTTTCAAAGGCAGCAGGATTAGAACATATGCGTTCGTTAGAACGCATATACCAAAACGGAGATTTTATTACGTGATGGGGATGGCAGCTGGTTGGGACATGAGAATGGTGAGAGTCAGTAGATTTAGAGTATTGGTCAGTTTCTATGTTCCCTCCATAAGGGTAGATTAGCTTTTGTGCTTAGTTGAGAAAGTCCGCAGTATCTTGGATAAATTAAAGCAGTTTTTCCTCAAACGGCCCGCATATATATATATATATATATATATATATATATATATATATATATATATACATATCCATCCATCCATAGTACGTTGCACATCAAATAGAATTTTCAATGTAGAAACATTGCAAAAATTGTAAGTATCTAACGCAAGAATATTTTGCAGCGTTACCATTGCTATAAATTATATAAGATTTATTTATAACCCTGCCAGATCATGATTCACTGACTCTGAATGAAGTTTCCAAAGTTTACAGTATCCATATAATCGACATTGTACTCTGATGTCAAGATAAATACACCTATATATTAGATCACTAATTGGATCTTTACCATCTTTGTGATATTAGAGTTTACAATAGTCTCGTTGTGACATACAATTGCTGAAGCGTTTTCAGTCCATAGTTTTGTCACTCTGTCACCTTTAAGTTATTTATCAGCACGGTACTGAATTGTAAAATCCAGTAGTTCTTGTAGATGGGGTGGATCATTTTCTCGTTAGAAAAATAAAATAATTAAAATGTTATTCTAGTGCAAAAACATTTCGTTAAAAAAGTGATTTCAAAAACACATACACAATTGGTGACAAGATATCACTTTGATTTTATCGGCAAAAGTAAATGGAGTCAGTGTGGATGGAGGTGAAATATGATTTGTTATGTCAGATTGTCTTTAAAGGTCCTTAATGGGATAGTAGAGGCTATCCTCTTCCTAATTATGCAACGAAGGTGTGGCAAATTGCTAATTTATTCCTTGATGTACTCGTATGTCCAGTTTATTCCTATTGTGTGATCTGATAAATTAGCATAAGGAATTAACAATTGTCTAAATGTTGTCGGAATAAGAATAATATTACTACCTAATTAAAACAATACATCGAAACAGTCTATTCACTAACAAAAACAATTTACAGTTGTTTCCACAATTTAATAAATAAACATGCATGTTATCATTAAAGTCAGTTAGGATTGTGCAGCACACATACATTACACATTCCCCATACAGGCTTATTCGGAATGGATCGGACAGATGCATGTTTGCTAAATATATATTTTGTGATACTTTTAACCTGCATGTATCGAATGTTTTTGAATCTGGTTCTGCATGTGTCTGTAATTGGTAGCTATTAACTAATGACGATATTGGATGGTCGCAAGTAGGTACCATAACATGTACGTTGAATGAACGTATACAGAACGATGTTATTTAGCTGCCAAACATAATAATAAGCTGGGAGTAGTGTTACTTTTGCATGCGAAGACGTTTATAAACTCTGCAATACGCATTAGCTTTCCAGACAATAAGCAAGCAAACTTGAAAGCACAACTATTTCCATTATCTTCTAATTATACACCAATATTGCACTTAAACGTTCCTCCAATATATATTAGACAACGCAGGCGCACTCAGTACCAAATTTCATGATATCAGTCAATTTCAAAATGTGAAAGCCACATAGAAGATCAAGGATAAAATTGATGCAGTTGTTGCAAAATTTATATAGAGCATTGGATCATTATTTTGAACCATAATTTTAAAACAAATTATTTATATGAAGGAGGAGCCTACTTATAGCAACTGGCAAATTACACTGGACAACAAATTTTTACAAAAGTCATGTTACTGAAATAAAATTAGTCAATTCTTATCAATTTTTATGTGCTGAACACGAATATGACAGTCAAATTGCAAAATTGGCTCTAGTTTTTTTGTAATCTGCAAGAAATTAATGTTTACATAACGAAATGCATTCCAATAGTAAAAGGTCAACTGTAATAGCCTACCTATAAAAAATCAAGTCATTGACTACATCTTAGATTTCTTCGCCTGTCTCTTGTACAGCTGTTCGGGAGCATCTCTGAGGAGTGTCCAGCAGTAGTCAGCCAGCATTGTAGTGGACCATTTTCCCTGGTATCTTTGTTCCATTGTTGCGATATCTTGATGAAAACGTTCGCCGTGTTCATCACTAACAATACCACAGTTGCTAGGAAAGAAATCCAAATGGGAATGAAGGAAGTGAATCTTTAGAGACATATTGCAGCCAAGTTTCTTATACTTCATCAACATGTCTTCTACTAGTTCCTTATAGTTTTCTGCCCTAACATTTCCGAGGAAGTTTGTAGAAACTAGGCGAAAAGCATTCCATGCTTGTTTCGCGTCACCTTCCAGCAAGTTGTTGAACCGGTCATCTTTGAAAAGCTCTCGAATCTGAGGACCCACAAAAACTCCCTCTTTAATCTTTGCTTCGCTGAGTCGAGGGAATTTTTCATGCAGGTATCGGAATGCTGGCAAAGTCCGGTCAATGGCTTTCACGAAGTTCTTCATCAAACCTAGTTTGATGTGAAGTGGTGGTAGCAAGATTTTCTGAGCCTCAACCAGAGCTGGGTGTTGGATATTCTTCTCTCCAATGGCTACATTCTGCCTGTGAGTCCATTCCTTCCTCATGTAGTGCATTTCCCTTGCTCGGCTATCCCACTCGCATAAGAAACACATGTATTTTGTATATCCTTGCTGCAGTCCCATTAAAAGGGCAACTACCTTCAAATCACCACAGAGGTGCCAGCTGTACTTGTTATACTCAATGGAATTCAGTAGCTGCCTTAAGTTATCGTATGTCTCTTTCATGTGGACAGCATACGCTACTGGAATAGATGGAAGAATGTTTCCATTGTGCAAAAGCACAGCCTTGAGACTCAGTTTCGAAGAGTCCACAAATAGTCTCCATTCTTGTGGGTCATGAGTGATTTTTAAAGCATTCATGAGGCCCTCAATATCGGAACAGAATATCAGATTACTTTCCTTTCTGAAGGAAGGCTCCAATTGCTGGTGGCGCTTACGATATGCAGTAATTGTGACATCTTCTTCTAGAAGATTCCATTGTTGGAGTCTTGATCCTAGCAATTCTGCCTTGTTCTTTGATAAGTCCAAATCACGAATCAGGTCATTTAGTTCTTCCTGTGTTATTCTGTGTGGGGTTGATGATGCACCACAGTGAAAATCTGGATCACTGCATGCTGATGGACCAGGAGAAGAACAGGTCGACTCACCTTTGTCTTCGTCAGATGAATCAAGAGAATATTCTGCTGGAGGTTCTGGAATAGGAAGTCCCTCACCATGTGGAACTGGTCTCAATGCAGACGGAATGTTTGGGTAGACTATTCTCGACTTCTTTCGCTTTGTTATTCCGCCGGAAAGAAGAGGAACCAAGCAGAAGTAACAATCATTTAGGTGGTTGCTTGGCTCTCTCCACACCATTGGGACTGCAAACGGCATTGATGACCTTTTGCAATTCAACCACTGTGAAAGCTGTGTTGTACATGTAGCACAGCATATATGCGGAGCCCAAGGCTTGTCTTGGTCACCAACCTTGCATCCGAAGTAAAGATGATATGCCTTCTTCACTTGAGAATTGATACTTTTCTTCTGGTTGGCAAATGTCACTTCCCCACAAATATAGCAAAAATTGTCCGCGGTATTAACACACTTTCGAGGCATTACTGTTCTTTATTGTACGTAAATGGATAAAATAATAAGTTTTATGTAACAGTAGCTTGAACTGTCTCGCACAACGTCTAAAATATTTTAAATGCTGAACCTATCTGATTGGGCTTTATATAGTACACTGCTTACGTCAGCTTCAGCAGCCGCCTGGCATTAGTATAATAGACCTACACATGTATAGTACACTGCTGACGTCAACTTACTTCAGCAGCCGCATGGCATTAGTATTGCATTGCATCAGAAAATGATGCAATCAACTGTGGATGATGTGAGCATGATGGTATTATGCAATGTTACATCATTATTCCGGATGTTGCTGCAGTCCTACTGGAGAAATTTACACAGTGAAACATAGAAAATGAGGTATATGAATATCTTCAAAACGAGAGCAATACAAATTTTTCACGGTTATATTCGTGTTCGGCACACCAAAATACTACAGATTAGGGCCTTTTCAAGTCAGTAATGATTTCACTGTTGACCAGTGTTATCGAATGTGGCTAAAACAAAGACATTATAAAACCATACCGCATTATCTATCCAACGTGAATAATAACAAACTATTATACAACCCTACCTCATTATCTATCGAATGTGGCTTATCACAAGATATTATAAAACCTACCTCGTTATCTATCGAATGTCGCTAATAACAAAATATTATTTTAAAAACTACCTTATTATCTAATGAACTTGGCTAATACCAATATATTATAGAACCCTATCTAATTAGCTATCGAATGTAGCTAATAACAAATTATTATTAAAATCTACCTGATTAGTTATCGAATGTGGCTAATAAAAAATTATTATTAAATTCTTTTTTTTTTTTTTTTTTATTAACCCCGTAATAGGTTGACCAATGGGTCGGGGAACCATCCCAGGGTCACCTTACAATCAAACATTTCTGGTTATCAGATAATTATTCACTGGACAACAAATTTTTACAAAAGTCATGTTACTGAAATAAAATTAGTCAATTCTTATCAATTTTTATGTGCTGAACACGAATATGACAGTCAAATTGCAAAATTGGCTCTAGTTTTTTTGTAATCTGCAAGAAATTAATGTTTACATAACGAAATGCATTCCAATAGTAAAAGGTCAACTGTAATAGCCTACCTATAAAAAATCAAGTCATTGACTACATCTTAGATTTCTTCGCCTGTCTCTTGTACAGCTGTTCGGGAGCATCTCTGAGGAGTGTCCAGCAGTAGTCAGCCAGCATTGTAGTGGACCATTTTCCCTGGTATCTTTGTTCCATTGTTGCGATATCTTGATGAAAACGTTCGCCGTGTTCATCACTAACAATACCACAGTTGCTAGGAAAGAAATCCAAATGGGAATGAAGGAAGTGAATCTTTAGAGACATATTGCAGCCAAGTTTCTTATACTTCATCAACATGTCTTCTACTAGTTCCTTATAGTTTTCTGCCCTAACATTTCCGAGGAAGTTTGTAGAAACTAGGCGAAAAGCATTCCATGCTTGTTTCGCGTCACCTTCCAGCAAGTTGTTGAACCGGTCATCTTTGAAAAGCTCTCGAATCTGAGGACCCACAAAAACTCCCTCTTTAATCTTTGCTTCGCTGAGTCGAGGGAATTTTTCATGCAGGTATCGGAATGCTGGCAAAGTCCGGTCAATGGCTTTCACGAAGTTCTTCATCAAACCTAGTTTGATGTGAAGTGGTGGTAGCAAGATTTTCTGAGCCTCAACCAGAGCTGGGTGTTGGATATTCTTCTCTCCAATGGCTACATTCTGCCTGTGAGTCCATTCCTTCCTCATGTAGTGCATTTCCCTTGCTCGGCTATCCCACTCGCATAAGAAACACATGTATTTTGTATATCCTTGCTGCAGTCCCATTAAAAGGGCAACTACCTTCAAATCACCACAGAGGTGCCAGCTGTACTTGTTATACTCAATGGAATTCAGTAGCTGCCTTAAGTTATCGTATGTCTCTTTCATGTGGACAGCATACGCTACTGGAATAGATGGAAGAATGTTTCCATTGTGCAAAAGCACAGCCTTGAGACTCAGTTTCGAAGAGTCCACAAATAGTCTCCATTCTTGTGGGTCATGAGTGATTTTTAAAGCATTCATGAGGCCCTCAATATCGGAACAGAATATCAGATTACTTTCCTTTCTGAAGAAAGGCTCCAATTGCTGGTGGCGCTTTCGATATGCAGTAATTGTGACATCTTCTTCTAGAAGATTCCATTGTTGGAGTCTTGATCCTAGCAATTCTGCCTTGTTCTTTGATAAGTCCAAATCACGAATCAGGTCATTTAGTTCTTCCTGTGTTATTCTGTGTGGGGTTGATGATGCACCACAGTGAAAATCTGGATCACTGCATGCTGATGGACCAGGAGAAGAACAGGTCGACTCACCTTTGTCTTCGTCAGATGAATCAAGAGAATATTCTGCTGGAGGTTCTGGAATAGGAAGTCCCTCACCATGTGGAACTGGTCTCAATGCAGACGGAATGTTTGGGTAGACTATTCTCGACTTCTTTCGCTTCGTTATTCCGCCGGAAAGAGGAGGAACCAAGCAGAAGTAACAGTCATTTAGGTGGTTGCTTGGCTCTCTCCACACCATTGGGACTGCAAACGGCATTGATGACCTTTTGCAATTCAACCACTGTGAAAGCTGTGTTGTACATGTAGCACAGCATATATGCGGAGCCCAAGGCTTGTCTTGGTCACCAACCTTGCATCCGAAGTAAAGATGATATGCCTTCTTCACTTGAGAATTGATACTTTTCTTCTGGTTGGCAAATGTCACTTCCCCACAAATATAGCAAAAATTGTCCGCGGTATTAACACACTTTCGAGGCATTACTGTTCTTTATTGTACGTAAATGGATAAAATAATAAGTTTTATGTAACAGTAGCTTGAACTGTCTCGCACAACGTCTAAAATATTTTAAATGCTGAACCTATCTGATTGGGCTTTATATAGTACACTGCTTACGTCAGCTTCAGCAGCCGCCTGGCATTAGTATAATAGGCCTACACATGTATAGTACACTGCTGACGTCAACTTACTTCAGCAGCCGCATGGCATTAGTATTGCATTGCATCAGAAAATGATGCAATCAACTGTGGATGATGTGAGCATGATGGTATTATGCAATGTTACATCATTATTCCGGATGTTGCTGCAGTCCTACTGGAGAAATTTACACAGTGAAACATAGAAAATGAGGTATATGAATATCTTCAAAACGAGAGCCAATACAAATTTTTCACGGTTATATTCGTGTTCGGCACACCAAAATACTACAGATTAGGGCCTTTTCAAGTCAGTAATGATTTCACTGTTGACCAGTGTAATCTAGGGATAATTAATATAATCTACAGAGAAAGTAAAAAAGAAAACACACACACACACACACACACACACATACACACACGCATATACACATGCATATGGCACACAATCTAGGTGACATGGCCTTTGTGATATTACAATATTTTGTTCCTGTTTACCATCAAGTCAGGGACAAGTTAAATGTTCATTGTTGAGGTCCATTTTTGAAGAAATTGGTCCTCTTTTTTATTTACCCTAGCATTGTATTTTTCAATGTTCTTATGCACTGCAACTATTTGCTTAAAGGCAAAAATAGAAGGATTTTTCATATTGAATCTGCAAGTATAAATATAATATTTTGCCAAAATAATCAGAAAATTACCCAAACTGTCCAGTTGTTCACTTCCTAAAAATGTTTCTTTTTTGGACAGATGTACAATATTTGGGCAAAAAGGTGCAAAATCTTCAATAAAATGGTACCAAAACTGTGAAATAATACTGCAGTCATAAAAGAGATGCTCAATACTTTCAGTTTCACTCTTACAGAAAGTACATTTGTTGTCATCAAATATGTTAATTCTTTTAAGAAAATCATTAGTAGTGATTATTATATGGATTAATTTAAAGTTAAAAGAGATCAACTTGGTATCCTTGGTACAGCATTTTGCCCGGCTATATATATCAGACCACTCCTCACTACTTATATTTTTATTAAATACTTGCATCCAAGCTTCTTGCTTCGCAGTGTGTTGCCTTTTAGTTTCCTGTAAAAGATCTTTGTAAACAAACTTGAGTGAATCTTGTTTTCGCAAGTTCGTTATTTTATCCTCTTGCTTATTAAAATTATTATGTACTAGGTGGTTTTTTATGGCATCTTTCCATGCTTTAGGAATTCTGGATATTAAGGAGAAGTATTTCAAGAAATCATCGTTTCCAGTTTTTTGTTTCATTATCTCAAAAGGTATTAAATTACCGTGATCATCTACTAGATCGTTCAGAATTTCAAAACCAGCTTCTGTCCAGGATTTGTATTGATAAATCATTTTAGGGGGGACAAAATTTAAAATACTCATGGATAGATACTCGTTAGGACTTTGCGGTTCTTCTTTCCATTTAGATACTGCCAAAATTACATCTCTCCAAAAACTGTTTTTAATGAACTTACTAAATTCTTCTAATTTCCTTCTCCCTAAATTCCAAATATCCTTTTTATTTCTGAATATAGTTGTACTGACTAAATTCTGCCACGTTCCATCTTCCTTTTCCAGCAATCTTTTAACCCATCTTATCTTAATATACCTAATGAATGAAAATATATGTGTATCATATTTAGTCCTCCCTCGTTTTCTGGGGAAACTAGTATATCACGTTTTATTCTCTCTACTTTTCCACCCCATACAAATTTAAATAACGTGCGATTTAGTTCTGCTTCAACTTTTGCTGATGGGTTAGGAAGTGCTGAAAAAAGATGTATGAATATGGGCAGAACAAGAGTCTTTACAACAATTACTTTACCAACTATTGACAGATGTCTTTGACTCTAACTTGCCAGTATTCGTTTTGCCTTTGTTAGTTTCTTCATATAATTAATTTCCACCATCTGTTGTAAATCTGGAGAAAATTCTATGCCAAGGAGTGTAAAGTTCGAAGAGGACCAAATTAGGCCCATTTCGGGACATATTCTTTCATTAGAAAATTTCCTGTTTCCAATCCAAATAGCTTTTGTTTTTGTTATGTTACATTTAAGTCCCGATAATAGAGAGAAACCTTGCAAGATATTCATAGTTGCTTCAAGAGAAAAACTAGATCCATCAAGAAGAATAAAAGCGTCATCGGCATACTGACCCAATTTATATTTACTGGCGTCAAAGATTACTCCCCGTACATCCACGTTTTGCTTTAAAGTTATAGCTAAAATCTCAACCCCAATGATAAACAAATAAGGTACAAGGGGATCTCCTTGACGACATCCTCTTTCAAGTCTAAAAAATGATGACATATGTCCATTATTTATAACACAACTATTAGAGTCATTACAAAACAGTTTAAACCACTTACAAACGGAATCACCAAAATTAAAAGATTGTAGAGCTTCTTCCACAGAGATCCAGTTAATTGAGTCAAAGGCTTTTTCGAAATCCATTAACAATAATAAACCATATCTGTTTTCATTCTCAAGTTGGTCCATGATATCATATAATAGTCTGGTGTTTTCTCCAATGAATCTACCCTTCATATATCCTTTCTGAGTATCGCTGATTATTGATGGAAGAACCTTTTTAATTCTAGCTGCAATTGCTCCCGAAGCAATCTTATAATCAGTATTTAAAAGTGATATAGGTCTCCAGTTTTTAAAATATCTTCTGTCTTTTTCCTCCTTTGGTAGACATGTGATGACTCCTTGAGTCTGAAAATCTGAAAGTTTTCCTACAGTATATCCGTAATTTATTGATCTACATATAAATCCCCCCAGAGACTTCCAAAAGAATTTATAGAACTCTACAGTGAATCCATCCGAGCCAGGACTTTTTCCATTTTCCATCCGTTTTAGAGACATACCGAATTAATTAATTGTAAGCAGACCCTCGCATGATTCTCTTTCCTCTCGACTAAGTTTAATATTGTGATTAAAAAATCTATTTCGAGCTTCTTGAGTAGCCTCGTCATCAAGCTGAGCAATTCTACTTTTGAACAATTCCATATAAAACTGTTTTTGTGCTTCTAAAATATCTATTTGGTCAGATATATTTGTCCCATCATCTAAAATAATTTCCTTTATTGTCTTATTAACATAGTTTCTTTTTTCAAAATTTAAAAAATACTTTGTGCTTTTTTCCCCAAATTCATACCATCTAGCTTTAGATCTTAATATAACACCTTCTATGTATTTTTTCCTATATTCCTCTAATTCTGCTTTTTTTCTCTCTAAATTTTCCAGAATTTCCTCATTTATGTTATTCGACAGTGCACCCTGAATTTCTATTATTTCCTGCTCAATTTTCTTTAATTTTTCCCGTTTCTCTTTTGATTTCCTAATAGAATAACATATAGTTTCAGATCTTATTTTCATTTTCAAAATTTCAAAGAACATTTGGCCGTTACAGGAAAGAGAAACATGGAGAGAGTCATCTTTATTTCCCCCTACATAATATTCATTTACAGTGTCAGTTATACACTTTTTGACCAAATCAGTATACTCAATGTTCCTCAACAGTTGGGTATTAAATTTCCAATATCCTTTTCCCCTTGGAAACGTTGAAAACGCCACACTCAAAACAATAGCTGAATGATCAGTCTTGTACTCTGGTAAGATACATGCATCAGCTGCATTCATATGAATGTCATCCAATACAAGAAAGTAATCTAGTCTACTTTGTTTCAAGGGAGATTTTTGCCTCCAGGTATACATCTTTAAGTCTTGGTTGGAGTTTCGCCAGGGATCAATTAATTCCAATTCGTTTTTCAGGTCTTGAATCGCTGCCCTAGACTGTTGGTGTTTGTCAAGTAAAATATTATAAGTATCCAAATCTAAGTCTTGAACAGTATTCCAGTCTCCGCACATTATAATTGATGAGTTCTCAAAAAATAAAGTTTCCTCCTTTAACTTTCTAAAAAAGCTAGGATTATCATCATTATAACCATACAAATTCACGAGGGTTATTCTGTTGCCATTAATTGTAATATCTAAAATAATAAATCTCCCTTGACTGTCACATCTTTCTCTATGAATTATAAATTCAAAAGTATTTCTAAAAAATATTGCAACCCCAGCACTCTTACTAGAGCAGTGACTAAATATACATTTGTATCCCCATTCAGCTGCCCAATATATTTCATCGTTCTTTGTACTATGAGTTTCTTGCAAGCATATTATAGATACATTCTTTTGTTTTACCCAGTGGAAAATATCCCTTCGTTTTAAGACTGAACCTTGCAGGCCTCTAACATTAATAGATATAATTTTTATGTTATTATCCATGAAAACAGCAGAAATTTTACACATACATATTCTTGTACAGGAATGTATGAAGTAATTATCACCTTGAGTTTATCATATGCATGGCTTTCACACTCACACTCACACAGAATACAAACATCCATAATAAAATCATCCATGGTGTTACAGTAAATGCTGTAGCTTTGTCTGCGTTTAACATTGATACAGTATACTATGGACAACAAGTGAAACAACTCCATTTGCGATAACTCTTATGCACCTCTGACAGACCTTTCCGGAGCTAAGACAGTTTTGTAAACCAAACGGCACAGATTAAAAAGAATATAAATTACAACTTAATGAATGAAAGAAGGGGTAAAAGGGAAGAAAAAGAAAGGGTGAAAGAGCGCATACATGGAAGTGGTGGGTGATTGAATGTGTGAGCAAAAAATGTGAGACTGAGAGATTTATCGTGGAAGACTAATGTTGAGAAAAGTGAGTAAACAACTGAGTAAATGTGTATATGAGAGTATAAGAGTGAAAGATGATTTATAAACTAGTGAGAGAATTTATTAGGGAGAGATATAACAGTGGACCAGCGAATAAACAAACATATTAATTAAGGATAAAATTGGTGAGGGAAAGAAATGTCTTATAAACAAAATATTAAAACAAATTAGAGTAGAAAAAGGAGTATAAAAACGAAAGTTCACATGCCTATTCGGCCAATTTCAAAAGTTCACGAATTGCATATTACACTTATAATCTAATTTTCTCATCAATTTCATCATAGATGTAAATTTTATCCTTTTTTCCTGATTTGGTTTTACCATACACAGATCCATTAAAGTACCATGCACTGTCAATTTCTTGATGCCTAGATAATTTATTGATAAGTTCAGTATTCAGCCTGGTTACATCCTCTACCAGTCTAATTCCTTTGTACTGCAGAAAATCCTTCCTCTTCTGGATAATTGGAAGTTTACAATCCAGACTCCAAAATTTGACAATCACTGGCCTTGGTTGTCCCTGTCGACCTGGAATCCTATGCACAGCCACTATGTCCCTGTTATCTAAATTAATTTTTGTAACTTCCTTCACCAATTTCGGAATTCTCTCTCTCAGATTTTCATTTTCCTCCTCCTCCAGCCCTAAAACTTTTATGTTCAGCTTTCTTGAATATTGTTCGAATTGGTTTGAAGCTGCACTTGCTTGCTTTGATCTCCTCTCATAATCTTTCATATCAATCCTCATTTTATCATTTTCCTTCTTTACTTCCTGTAATTTTTCTAGCAACTTGTGGTTCTCAAATTCCAGTGAATCCACCCTGTCCTCTCCTTTACTACCCTTTCACTTTCTGCTACTATCTCCTTTCTCAGATCTTCCTTCACATTCTCTAACAATTTCCTCACAATAGTTGTAACAATTTCTGTTAGGACATCTTTTTTCACCAAGTCAGCAATAGCAGATGTAAAATCTGCTTTTGAAATGCTCCCTCTGAGACCTTGCTTTATTTCATCCAAGTCCAGCTGAATTGTACTCAAGGTTGATTCACTCATACTTGTGTCAGATGTCTCCATTAGGGTGCCACTCTGTAATCTGGTTTTTATTTGTTGCTTGCCTTGATCTTTCTTTCCACTCATACTTGTAGATAATCTTGTTTGGACTAATTTTTTCTCACTACTCAGTTGTGACTTTTATTACTCACCATGTGCCAAACAATTCTTACAGTTGAAGGCAAACTACACTGAAGTAAGTAAATGAGTCAAACAGATCAGGTAGGGAATGTCTCAAAACTTCACCACTAAACTTCCATCTCTATTCCATCGTATTTGAATTTTGAGTGGAAAAACACATTTTTTTTCAAAATTGATTAAGATCTACCAATAATGTTGTATGTCCTGCATTCCTTGAATATTCACACATAATCCCAACAAGTATGAACCATTTCACTGTAAAAATAACCACTTATAACTGCCAAAATCTACAGAGCCCACGTTACTAGCTTCCACCTATAGCCGCCATTACTGAATGGGTCTATTATTAAATTCTACCTCATTAGCTATCGAATGTGGCTAATAAAAAATATTATTAAATTCTACCTCATTAGCTATCGAATGTGGCTAACAAAAATATTATTAAATTATACCTCATTAGCTATCGAATGTGGCTAATAAAAAATATTATGAAACTATACCTCATTAGATGACTTAGCCTCTGAATGAAGTTCCTTAACTTTACAATAGATCTTTGTCAAAAAAATACTTGAATGCAAAGGTTGTAACTTTCTTGTTGGAATCAAGAACAATCCATTGGTGGGCATTTCAGTATTACAAATAGCATTACCGTATTTATCTTAACAAGTCGCATGCATCTGAGTAGTGGAACATTCATGAAAACATCGTTTGTGCCATATTGCTAGCTGATAACTAATTCAATTGGTCCAGTCAAATTTGTCCTTATGAATCGAATGTTGTTACAACTGAGAATAAATGAAATGGGTCATTTAAAGACTCGGACGTGAATCAGCATATTTTAATTTCCAAACATTTGCAAGATCCAAGTTCATTGTAAACATATTGTACATTTCCTAACTAGCTCGAACATTATTTCCGGGATGCCTTCTGTAACAGGTCTTATATAGACATCCGTGGAATGCAGCATCTAAACTTTCGTCCCGTTTATTATTTCTAACCAACTCATGGGAATAACCTAATGCTGTAAATAATGCATACCAATGGAAACGGAGAAGTTTATAACCTCAGATTGATATTCCCATTGATGTCACATACCCGCATTAAATATATTTAGGTCAAACGATAAACCTGGCGCTAGGTTTCTGTACTAGCCATTGGCCATATTTGAAACCATTTTTATTGTCTTAGGGGTTTAGTTCCTCGGTAGGCCACAGCGCCAATTAATGTAACACATATGGACTTTTTTAACCTAGAATTCCCGTTTGAATGCTGTAGTGTTCTTGTTTGGTGTTATGAATAGGATGCAAGACATATGACTATAAAGTGCGTGGACACTAAAAGATTGCACATAGATTACACATGTATGCAGGTCCGAAACAGCTAATACCTATAAAAGTCAATGCTTACGAAAAATGAACATCGGGTCCGATTTGTACTTTTACTGTGAGTTTAAAGCCTAAAATATACGTTTTAAATTTATTTGGTTTGATATTGATCCGTTGGTATTTTTAATTAGAAAAAAGAAGTTCAAGTACAGAATTAAAATGCATGCTATTCCCTTTTCCATAGAAGAATATTCACCTGTACGCAGCACAATACTACCGTCCTGGCAAATGGTAGTCTTCATTGTGCAAATACTGCGTGCCCAGATTCGCAACGGCCCTTTGTGTCTTCATTGTGCAGATACTGCGTGCCCAGATTCACAACGGCCCTTTGTGTCTTCATTGTGCAAGTACTGCGTGCCCAGATTCACAACGGCCCTTTGTGTCTTCATTGTGCAAGTACTGCGTGCCCAGATTCACAACGGCCCTTTGTGTCTTCTTGTGTATTGAATTGTGTTATATCTCCAACGTCTTTCAATGCTTCAATGGAGTCTGATCTAATAATCGTCTTGAAAAGCAACTTTAACAATTGTCTTTAATTGACACTATGGTAAGTTCATTACAATGCAAAGTACGCATTTAGAATCAACAACAGTACAGAATTTAACATTATCTTTTCTTCTTCATGACAACAAGAATAATCTAGTATATATACGTCAGCCCTTTGCGTATCATCCTAATACATCATACACTGAGATTTTAGTATCTCTCCCCTTGCACGTGCACACATGTATACACAAAGTAACGCTCACAAAATACACATTCACAAAACGAAGTGCGCAAACATAATGTAACACCTTCATTAAGATAAATACTAATTTCTATAACGTGAAAAATATGTAATTAAGTCGATATTAACATAGCCAGGACATTTCATTTATCTGGGTCAAGCAATGTTTGCTTTATTGTACGAAAGAGCTTCCTGGACCTAAGAACTAACGTACGGATAGACATTCATGAGCAAATAAAGACGCGCAGCTGGAGCAAAAAAAAGAAAGTAAAACATACTTATATTGCATATTAAAATCTCACCATTAACTACATGTGAATTTTCCTGTGTCGAATGCGAAGTATGTCTGATTACTGAAAATGAAATTGCTCACCAAAATTAAACTGTATAGTACCCTCTTTCTGCTTTATGTATCTGTCACAGATTGAAATGAATTTAATATAGTGCTTCATTTCTGGCTCGTAATTGCAAATCTATTCCCCCACCCGTTTTACCGAAGAAACTCCAGATCCGACTTATTACCGACACTACCCCTGAATGTTAAACAACTTTGACCAGAATCCCATATCGACCGGATAGATGGCGTACTTTCATTGTACGAGTCCATACAAGTTTTTTTTTAAAGAATGTCTAAAATAGATTTCACTCTTCATACCATCACTTTATCTTCTAAGGCTGAAACGGGAATGTTAGATTTCTTCATTTAGGCCAAATACCCACCCCTTTTCCCGAAGAAACCCAAGATCCGTCTCATTACCTACACTACCCCAGGACGTTAAAAACCTTGACCAGAATCCCAAATCGACTAGATAGATGGCGTACATTCATTGTATGACTCCATACAAAACGTTTGTTTAAAGAATGCCTTAAAAAGATTTCACTCAGCTATTTATCTTCTAAGGCTGAAACGGGAAGGTTAGATTTCATTTAGGACAAATACTCCATGGGATTTTAATTCTTGTATCCAGTATCGTTCCTTATGTTGCATTCGGTGTCTGTCCACATTAGTTTCGATTGAATCGGAAACATCATGAGGTACTCGACTGATTGCCTATTTGGTTTTTAATGGTTATGGACGTTCGAGTTGATTTCGTTGCGAATGTGGGTTTTGTGACTCTTCTTTCGCTTTTTGAAAGGTATGGTTTTTACCAACATATTGAAGGACACGGATCTTGCACGTCAGAAGATAGATTGTCTTATTGGCTCGATATCTTAACTTCTGATTGATCCGTAGTTAACTCCTATTGTCGAACTTCTGAAAGACTTGGTCTCAGGCATATATTTACAAATTAAGCAACTCTCGTTTTTCGATGGTATATGCCTAAATCTGTAGTCTTAATTAAAGTTACCCTGGCACGTATCAGATGGTCCTTGGGATTTTTCGCTCTTCAATACGCAACCATCGGAACCTCTTGAGAAATACCATTAAGACGTTCAGACGATTCAATATGGGGCCTATGCTTGCGTATGATATGTTGTAGGTTTGGGGAATCACAGTGCAAAGTTAACGCGAAAGGTACATGCTTGTTAGGTTTCGTAGTGTTTTATTTCAAAAGGTTCGTCTGTCGGGAATTTACCTGTATTACTAGCCCCCTCAATGTAGCTCCTTCTGTATCTGCACCCGTTTTACCAAAGAAACCCCAATTCAGTCTCTTTAGCGACACTACCCCTGGACGTTAAACAACCTTGACCAGAATCCCAAATCGACCAGATAGATGGCGTACTTTAATTGTATCAGTCCATACAAGAAGTTTATTTAAACAATGCCTAAAATAGATTTCACTCTTCATACCATCAATTTATCTTCTATGTTTCAAACGGGAATGATATATTTTTTCATTTAGGCCAAATGACCCACCCCTTTTCCCGAAGAAACCCCAGATCCGTCTCATTACCTACACTACCCCTGGACGTTACAAACCTTGACCAGAATCCAAAATCGACTAGATAGATGGCGTACATTCATTGTATGACTCCATGCAAAACGTTTGATTAAAGATTGCCTGAAACAGATTTCACTATGCTTACCATCTATTTATCTTCTTAGGCTGAAACGGGAAGGTTATATTTCATTTAGGACAAATACCCCATGGGATTTTAATTCTTGTATCCAGTATCGTTCCTTATGTGTGCGTTCGGTGTCTGGCCACTTTAGGTTCGATTCAGTGGCTTTCTTGATGCTTCTTTCGCTTTTTGAAAGGGATGGTTTTTACCAACATATTGAAGGACACGGATCTTGCACGTCAGAAGATAGATTGTATTATTGGCTTGATATCCTAACTTCTGATTGATCGGTACTTAACTCCTATTTTCGAACTTCTGAAAGATTTGGTCTCAGGCATACATTTACAAATTAAACAACGCTCGTTTTTACGATGGTATATGCCTGAATCTGTGGTCTTAATTAAAGTTACACTGGCACGTATCAGATGGTCCTTGGGATTTTTCTGTCTTCGATACGCAACCATTGGAACCTCTTGTGAAATACCCCTGAGACGTTCAGACGATTCAATATGGGGCCAATGCTTACATATGATATGTTGCAGGTTTGGGGAATCACAGTGCAAAGTTAACTCGAAAGGTACACGCTTGTTGGGTTTCGTAGTGTTTTATTTCACGAGGTTCCTCTGTCGGGAATCTACTTTTATTAATAGCCTCCTCAATGTAGCTCCTTCTGTATCCTCTCCTTCTAAGATGCTCCTTGAGCTCTCTGAGTCTCTTTTCAAAGGCAGCAGGATTAGAACATATGCGTTCGTTAGAACGCACATACCAAAACGGAGATTTTATTACGTGATGGGGATGGCAGCTGGTTGGGACATGAGAATGGTGAGAGTCAGTAGATTTAGAGTATTGGTCAGTTTCTATGTTCCCTCCATAAGGGTAGATTAGTTTTTGTGTTTAGTTGAGATAGCCCGCGGTATCTGGGATAAATTAAGACAGTTTTTCCTTAGACTGCCAACATGTATGCATATTTACATCCATCCATATTACGTTGCACATCAAATAGAATTTTTAATGTAGAAAAATTGTATAAATTTTAAGTATGTAACGCAAGAATATTTTGCAGCGTTAACATTGCTCTAAATTATATAAAAGTTGTTTATGATCCTGTCAGATCATGATCCACTGACTCTGAATGAAGTTCCCAAAGTTTACAGTATCCGTTTAATCGACGATGTACTCTGATGTCAAGATAAATACCTGCATATATTAGATCACTAATTGGATATTTACCATCTTTATGATATTAGAGCTTACAATAGTCTCGTTGTGACATACAATTGCTGAAGATTTTTCAGTCCATCGTTTCGTCACTCTGTCGACTATAACTAATTTATTACCATGATACTGAATTGTAACACAAACCAAATAGACACCAACATACATACATACATGTACATATATATACATACATGTATATATATATATATATATATATATATATATATATATATATATATATATATATATATATATACATCAATTATCTGATTAATTATCGGTAAGCTTAAGCTGATGAGAAGTGTTACTAATTGAAGACGATTGCAGGAACAATATTTCATTTCTTGTTTATTTTATCAATGATCAATTTCATCAGTATGAATTTTATCTCTATTCAAGGGTTTAATCCTGCCCTCTGACAAGAATCGTTTGCAACACATAGTTGTGCTCCTTGACGTTGGATACACCTCATTTATACAACTCTTTTTGGTGATCATTGATTACAATTTCTCTCCACATGTCCCTGCGTTCTTGTTAATTGTTTATGGTCATTAAATGAGTCCATTTCCTCGTAGCATGTCCCGCCTTTACTCATAAACTGTACAATCCTGGGATGGTACTGTTTCTTATCTGATATCATGCTTATTATATGATGTAAATGTATATGTGATCACTGGGTGAGTGTGTTTTTCTTCAAATTTCAAATTTTTCTACACTGCAACTCTCCGTTTGATACATTTATGTTTGTCGAGTGAATATTATATTCCCCATTATACCATACGGCACTGAAGTTGTTGATAAGGGGACATAACTCATTTGTGTATTTCAAAAAGTCAGTGGAAAAGCTGCCTCCCCTGATTCTTTGCTCACCTAGAAGACCACGTTTCATTATTAACAAGAATTTAAGCAATCTGATCGTCTTGTGCTGAGAATGTAAATTATAGGAAAAAAGTGAATCCTTTCATTAGTTCCCAGCCTCCTTTATCTACATTGCATTATTTAGGAAATGCATACTAAGTAGAACTCAGGTCACACAGATACAGAAAGTTCGTGATATTTTCTTACAGACATCTGTGACTATATAAACAAGGATACAAATTTCAAACCAATGGTATTTTGTACTCTTATTATTACATCTTGGAATTGTTGCACAATGTTCTGCTTTTTTGTTGTTGAATTTAATTGGTTTTGTTTCCTATCGTTAGTATTGCATTTAGTATACATCATTTTAATGCAGTATGTATGGTTTTCTGTATTCACTGCTAAAGTCCGTGGCAGTTGTAGCATTACATTTAATCTAGGAGAAAGTTTGTATTATAATATTCTTGAGGGATGATGTAATACATATTAGTTTTGGAATTTTATTTTGCCGGGATGCTGGTCAGTAGATATAAGTGCTGGTCAGAAAGACTGTGTGTTGGTCATTAGATATGGTTGGTTGTCAGTAGATGTGGGATCTAAAGCACTATAGTAATCCATAATGTTCAATTCGCATAAGCCAATGAGTAGCATCCAGTGGTAATCTGAAGAAAGTTCATGACATTAAGTATCCGTGTGGGCGCATGGTGTCATATTTAAAGACCGCCAAAAGATGACTTTCTCATAGGACCCCAGGGTACATATGGGTATACTGACGTGTTTGAAGTTGTTTTGTCAAATATTTAAATTAAGCGGTTTTAGGATGAGGAGCGTATAGAACGAAACAGTAAAAAAATAAAATAAACGCATTATCTTTCTTTTGAGGAAAGAACGAGTTTGATACGTCCAGGCTGCGACATATCTAAAAGTCGTGTGAAACGAATTATTTCCCCTGGTTCAGAATAAAACAAGAATGCGGTTTTGTTTTTGTTACATATTTTACCCGCTTTGTATGGTTTAGCTTTACTGTATTCAGTAACTTCAATCAAACTGAGACTTACGTACGTTCGATGGACTGCTTCTAGATCTGTTGACTCGCGTTCATCAGATGAAACACCGGAACAGTTCCAATCTGGGTGTGTGCTAAGAAAACAGGGTTTGAACATATGTATGAAACATCAGTTAAACCAGGTAACATTAAATAATAGCAGTAATAGCATCTTAGCCTAGTAGTAATATTGTATCATAACTAGGCCGGTTTCAAGTATATGATATATATCTTTGTATAAATATATTCATCATAGTATTATATTTCCTGTTCGTTTTAATCAAATAGCAGTTTTTGGCAACACGACGAATCACGCTATTTAAAATGTATATGGAGACTATCACGTTCATTTAGTTATATATATATATATATATATATATATATATATATATATATATATATATATATATATATATATATATATATATATATATATATATATATATATATCACTAGTAAGGTGGGACGGTCTAGGGACTAGGGGAGTTCCATGTTAAAAAGGCAATATCCACTCTGGGGACTACGTAAATTTAACATGGGAAGCAATATCCACTCTGGGGACTATATAAATTTAACATGGGAAAAAAAGGCATCCACTCTGGGGACAAGGGTATTTAACATGGGAGAAAAGAAATATCCATTCTAGGGACAAAGGCAATTGAAACATGGGAGAAAAAATATCCATTCTAGGGACAAAGGCAATTGAACATGGGATTTTTTATTTTTTTAAAAATTAAAAAAAAAAGGGGGTAGGCAATGGAAAGTCAATCTCTTTTCGAGACCTATGAGTGGCCCTGAAAAGGGCCTTTGGGTTTCTTCTGCTTCTAATTTCTTCTATTTCTCCACCAACTTCTTATTTTCTGTCCTACACTCTTTCTCTTCTTTTCTTTCTTTTCTTCCTTTTCTTCTCTTTTTTCTTCTTCTCCTCCTCTTCTTTCTTCCTCTTCTCATTTTCTTCTTCTTTTTCAATTTTTTTCATTCCATGCTCTTATCCTTATCCTTTCCTCTTCATCCTCCTTCTCCTCCTTTATTTCTTTCATCACAGCACTTATCATTTCCTTTACTTTTCTTAAGTTGTTAATCTCAATCTTCACTCGATGGGGGCTATAAGAATAGTGATCCTCGTTTAACCTCACTAACATTTGCTCCATCATACCCAAATTGTCCAGGACGTCTTGCAATGTTTTCATTTTATCAAGCTGGTTCGAAGCCATCTTCTTTTTTATTCTTTGTAGAATAGTTTGAACGACGAATACTGTGGGTTCTTATAGTGAAAGCGCCGACGTGATGGAAAACATCCCCCTAAAACAAAATTGATATTACCTAGATTATCACTTAAAACGCGCGGACGTGAAGGAAAACATCCCCTACTTTTCTCATTTCATATGACCTACTATCCACATACGTGAAGCATCAATAAACAAACCCCTAATCTACTTTTTACACACGCAAGGCATTAAAATGAAACCCAAAATCTACTATCCACACAAACCTACGTCAGCGCTTACAAACACAAACACAAACACTATAAAAAACGCTATAAAAAAAAAGATTCAGTGTTTATATTCACACTACTCTACATACACACATTGGCAAATGGATTGTTATTTCTTTTCTAGAGTATTGGGTAGCCCTGAAAAGGGCTGTTTGTTTGTTTTTTTGAACTCCAGTGACACCTGGTTAATGATGGCACCTTCCAGGCCTGGCACCACACACACATCTTCTTCCCAAGTCTCCTTTTACCTTTTTTCTTGGGAGTGCAGAGGCGGGATAAGTGGCTTCAGAATCCCAATTTTCTGTCTCTGGGATTCTGAAATTTCTTCTCTCCTTTTCCTCCTCTTCTTTTTTTCTTCTTTCCACCTCCTCTTTCATCCTTCCCTCTTCGACAATGGCCTCCGCGGCCAGTTCATTTAACAGGCGCCTGGCATATTCCAGGTGCATCTGGAGTTCTAGAAGCTTTACAGTTCTGGTATTCATTGTCTTGTTAACGAATGAACAGGGTAGCTAGACTGCCCAGCGAGTTTCAATTTATAGTGAAAGCGCGGACGTGATGGAAAACATCCCCTTAAAACAAAATTGATATTACCTAGATCAGTACCAAACGAACGCGCGGACATAAAAGAAACACTCACTCACTTTTTTATACTACCCATTACTAATTAAAAAATTTTCATTAATCACTTCAATATACTATTCACATACGCAAAAGCAATTCAATCAAACCCCAAATCTACTCTCTCCACACGTCAAACAGCAAAAAAAAAAGCATGATCTTAATCTACTATCCACACCAACGTACGTGAGCACTTACGAACACACAATCCTATGCACAAACACATACCCTCACACTATAAAAAAAGAGCTAGTGTTTATATTCACACTACTCTACATACACACATTGGCAAATGGATTGTTATTTCTTTTCTAGAGTATTGGGTAGCCCTGAAAAGGGCTGGGGTTTTTTTTGTTTGCTACGGCAATCTTTTAGTTTCTAAGAATGCGACGTCCTCTGAGGATAGACTTTCTGACGATAGGTCTGCTTTTTCGGAAAGAGAAGAAGAACTCTTTGGTGTCGATACAACAATCGACAAAGCCTCTGTCAGGTTCAGGTTGCTGCTGCTGCTGCTGCTGTTGTTGCTGTTGTTGCTGTCTCTGAAGTCTGTACTTCTCTGTCCATTCTTCTTTCTCCCTGTTCACTTCTTCTCTGAAGAGCTCTTCTATCAGGTCTTCAGTGACTTTTAACATTCTCACATTCTCTATCTCTTCTGGCTTCGGTATCAGACTGTGTCTGACCCTACGCAAATTCAAGTAGGCTTCGTTTAGCTTAGATAGCTTGGAGCACATCTTCGTAGGAGGATGAGTCGACAATGGATGGTTAGACTGGAAACTACCCCGGTTCTTAAAGTCAAAGCGCGGACGTGAAAGAAAACATCCCTCTACGGTTTTCGAGCCGCAACGTTCAATGAGTGTCATGAGAGGGATAGTAAGAAGTCAAAGAGCATGACTCAACATTCTTATAGCCAAATAAAAGACAAAGGCATTTTTTTGTTCAAAACGCAACATTTTTTTTATTCAAAATCACTTAACACTAACCAACAACTATAACATTTTTAACAATAATCCAACAATATAACATCAAACATTTTTTTTCAAATCTCAAACATTTTTTCAATTCACACTCTACTTTAAACAGGGCTGACAACGTTGTGAATGAAATTGTGATTTCCACTGTTGGAAGTCATTAGGCCATTGATGGACACTACGTTTCCTAGCTTGAGACAAAAGATAAGCATACTGGTGACAAAACCATAGATCTACTTTCACATCATTTCTAGAAGAAGAACGAGGATCAAAATGAGTCACTAAATGTTCTAAGGAATAGCCCAGGCTGCGATGATGCAGAAAATACACACAGTACTGTCCACACACCAAGGAATCTGTGCCTTGTAATTTCACATTATTGAATCGGGTGGTTTGAGCATTTCTTCTCATAAAGTCAATGATATCGTCTTCCAAAGGGGGCAATCCGTACGAATCGAAATATTCCACACATCCTTCTTGAGGAAAGTAGACGGCTACCCAGTGGGTTCCTGGGAGATGACTATCGTCCGTGTTGATCACGTAAGCTAGATGGTCTTGAGGTTTGCGATGAGGGAGTTCATCTTTAGCACAGACGACAGGATTCCAAGAAGCCGTATACGAACTGTGGTTCAAAAGGTAATAAAGTTCCCAGGTATCCATGTTTTTTTTTTCTTCTTCACAGGTAATGATAAGTCATCAATTCGATCCTGACCTTTTGCTTGAAAATGTCTGACAAGTAAAAGGCGTTTGGCTCCGACTTCTTATTCTGGTCAAAGAGAGATTCGATGCGACGGCGCTCCAGAGACGTTAATGGGGGAGAAGAATGTTTATCCAAGCCTTTATACCACTCGTTCAACACGAATTCTATCTCGATGACACCCCAAGCTTTGTCCAGATATTCGTCCAATTTTTCTTCTTGGCTCAACATCAGACATTTGTCGTGTTGAATTTGACTGAGATGATCGTTGTGACATCCATAGCACTCTTCCTTGATCAATTCTTTCATTACATCTGTCAGGAATGTAGCAAAACAGGAAACTAAATGGGCTTCTTGTTCTAGCCATCTTGACTTCATCATGATAACTTCTTCGTCTTTGTCTTGGGATTTTTCTTCCAGTTTCCTCACATTCCATCTTCAAAGTTTCTCCACTAGGTAAAGAGGAATGACAGTCTTCCATGGCTTCTAATAATCTAGAATGACTTCTCTCAAACTGTTGATTTCTATGGTATTGTTAAATTCCGCATACAGGAGGACGTTGACTGTGTTCTCTGGGGGTAGTTCACTCGCAAACTGAATTTCCACACGAATCTGGCCGGATTTTATAGGGTGGAAATATCCCTCGTCGCTGCCTTGGTCTGGAGTGAAATCAAAATCCCACAAAGCATAGCCTCCTGCATAATACTCGTACGTAATACCGTGACTGGTGTTGGTTACTAACTGTCCGGTAGCTTCGTACAGGGACAAGTACGATCTCAAGTAATTGTTCTGGGTAAAGTTAGGCTCGAAAGGTCGGGTACACAAGGTCTTGCCGTCGCGACTGACTTCGATCTTGGACACACTGTAATGTTGAAACTCAAAAGGATTTTCGTGGTAAACTCCGTTGAAGGCCGAATTCTTGACGATACCAAGGATTAAACGCTTGGGTAACTGTCCTTGGAACAGATGATCTTCGATCATGGATCGCTGTCCAGCAGGAATGGTGAACGTTTTCACATCCACTCTTCGTATCGGATACTTGGCGGTCGTTCTGCTCAACGTCTGACTGACGTCGTTTCCCACTTTAGGTAACACTTCCACACGACGCACGTAGAGTCTGGCTTCTTGAATGATAGTTTTGTAAGTGGCATCAGCAGCAGCCATTAAATGGAAAGAGGCACTGCTACGATTCAGTCTCAAGCAGATATCTACCCCGTTCAGCAAATATTTCTCTTGTAACCACATGTCTAGATGCAAGCGATCCATCAGTTCTAAACTACGACTTAGATGAATTTTCTTTCTTCGTTCTACAAATCCCGTTGTATTTTGAGCATCCCCAGCAACTGTAATGCTGTTGAACTTAGTCGCTTTGTCAGGTTTCCATACCATGCAGGCATCCAGATGAGTGTTCTTGGCTTCTTTTCCGTACGTCAAGAGATTTTCCAGGTAGGCCCGATAAGGGTAAGTATCCATGCTGCTGCTGACCAGTTTGTTATTCAAGTGCAAGTCCACTTCGCTAAACAATGAATGCATGAAATTATTGACGGGAGCTACTACATCACCATTGTCTATGTTAGCGTTGGGTGGTTCGATCACTTTCACTTTCAAGTACAAGTAACTGCTATTCAGATCGATGTAATCTTCGGGCTGTCCTTTGATTTCAAACTCGATGGGAGCGGAATCCGTCAAAGAGGAGACGGGATGAAATTCCACCGACTGGGATTCTTGCATCGTCATCATCGTGGGGGGCATGACAAACAGATCCAGTTCCGACTTGGAACAGGCGCAAGACTCTCGGTGCATCATTTTTTCCGTGTCTCAATACTTTAATAATCAAAAACGTCTAAGTCTCGAACGGTTCTTCTTTTCTTTGTCTTTCTAGCTCTAGAAGTGTGAAGTCTGGTGAAAGGGTGTTTTCTTCGTCGTATCTTTCTGCCTTGTCCTTGTTCTGGCGTCAGGGAAGTAGGAATGCCTGACTCGGTAGCGTACAGGGCATTTATAGGTGTGTCTCGTCGGCCCAAAAGGTCTTTGCCCGTTTGCAACAAGACATTTTTGCCTGCCCTCATGAAGGCTTCTTTGGGGTTTTGTTTGTCGATGATGACATTTTGGAGAAATTCTTTGCCTTGCGTCAGTGTCGCATCTTTCAAGGCGTGCAATCCGCGTGTCACCATCGGTTTCAACACCGGGGCCACCGAACGAAAGGCCGATTTTAACATATCTCCTAAACCGTGTCCTCGCTGTCGAGCAACCCCTAGGTACACTGGATACATGACTTACATGTCGTGAGAGAACCGTTTTCGACAATGGAGTTTCACCGTGACTTTTCCTTTGGTGAATGGAATATTTTGTCCCAGATCTCCTTTTATAGCAATGTTGACCGTGTCCAAATACGACTTGCTGACAGGCAAATAGTGAGGATGTACAATTTGGCGGTGGATGTGATAGGTGTTTCCACCTTCCTGGTCACTGGTCGTGGTACTATCCACTTTGAAAGGAATGACACGCAGTAACGGTACGGAGGTGTGTCCCACCACGTTGTACTCCACCACATCGGAATACACGAACATCAAATTCAGTCCTTGGTTCAGTTCTACAGGGAATCGAAAAAACTTGTAAAATTCCGTATTGCTGTTGATCTTCGGTTTAAAATTTGGAGCCATTTTTGTGTCTCCACCTAAAATATCAAACAACTCAAGATTAAAACTGATGGACAACGCTTGGGTATCCTGAAATTTCATCAGTAAGCGAACAGCCACTTTATGGTACTCCAGGGTGACACTTTTTTTGATTCTGTTCAGAGCTTTGCCAATTGCTAAGTCGAACCTGGAAGCAATGGTGTCCACCAAATGTTGGCCACTAAAAGAAAACCCTGCCGGAATTTTCAAGGTGTAGATATTGAAGGGTGAATTGTTGGATGGTCTTGTGTCCCCTGAAAACCCCACTTCATTCATGGTTTCTTGCAATTGTTGGTTGAGGATTTCGACCTCAAAAGTGTTTTGCTTTTCAGTGATGTTTTGGATTTGTGTAGGGTGAATCATTTCTACCAAAGCCACTTCCCAATGGGCTTCGTGATCAAATTGGATGGCCTGAGGTAATTTGGCCATGTAACAGCACAACGTGTTGTTGGGAAACACCTCTATGGAACTGTCACTGGGTAAGGTTAAGTAAAATTGGTTTTGATGACTCATAATTCCAGAGTTCTGTGGCTGTCCGAGGGGTTACTGGACGTCAGAGGTGTGTCTCCGCCCAAAATAGGGTTGTTGTTGTGGTTGTTGTTGGAGTGGTGACTGGCACTGGCACTGGACACAAGGTTTCCGTGGTTCCCGTTCGAGGAGAATTTCAGGGTGGATTTGGGAATCAGGTAACCGATGCAACTGCTCAATAAAATGGTCCACAATTGTTTGTCTCCTTGTTGCAAACTCAAATTGGCGATTGCTGCCCAGATGACACAATACACCACGAAGATTTGGCAGAAATAGACGATTTGCGTTTTAGGCACACGTTCTCCGCACCACACCCACAAAGATTGTTTTTGTAAATCTTGCAGAGAAGAACCAGGGGAAGGAATGGTCGACGTAGCTACGTCTGTGTGAAAGGGCATGATGGTCACTTTTTTTTATAGTCGATGACTTGCGAAGCGTCGATCCAAGAATCAAAACTGGGTGGATATCCTTTCCAACGTACTTTGACTTCTTTGACACGCCGTTTGCCCACTTTACGGGTTCTGCGTTCGAGAATGCTTTCGATGTCGTACACGTCGTCTTCTTTTTTGGTGACACGTTGCAACTCGGGCAAATAAAACGTTCCTTTGAGCACTTCTCCGTTCATGTCTTCCAATTTATAGACGGCAGGATGACGGCCATGCACTCGTCCAGTGACACGAAACAATTCGGTCGTCCAGTTAGGTAAGTAACCTTTGTCGAAAGTGCGTTTGGTTTTGCCAATGCGCACCCAATCTCCTATGGTCAACTCTCCACTTTTCTTGGGGACAGCCCTCGTCGGGGACGTACCAAACAGACGCTCAAACACTAGCACTTCGTTGTCGGGAGTCACTTCTTGCGGGGCACGCCCGATGCTTCGATGGTAAGATTGGTTGTACGCTTGCACCAGGTGCGGTAAGATGTCGATGTACTTCAGAGTGTGGTGATGCATAAAATATTTCCACATGCGTTCTTTTAAAGTGCGTTGAAAACGTTCCACGATGCTGGCTTTGGTTTCGGGATTCTCGGTGGTAAAAAAATGAATGTCACGTTTCTTTGATTCATTTTGGAAAGCTTGGTTCAGAAATTCGGTGCCTTTGTCTGTTTGCCATCGAAGAGGGTGACGACCGCTTTGTTTCAACACCCGTTGCAAGGCTCGCATTAACTCGCTGCTGGATTTGGAAGTCAAGGGCACGACCCAAGCAAATTTGGAAAAGACGTCGATGACACAAAACAAATAACAAATATTTGTAGCCGCGATTGTAGCTGGCCAAATGAGAGACATCGACTAAATCGGCTTGCCATTGATGATCGATGCCTTCCACCCGGGTGCGACTTCTGGAAAACTTGCGTCGAATGGGTTTGTGTAAAGTGTAGGTAGCTTGTTCTTCTAACCATTGTTGCACTTGAGGTAAACGGAGACTTTTCAGTCGCATTTTGGCAGCACGAAACAATTTTTGAACTCCTGCGTAACCTGCAGGATGTGAGGGATCGTAGTAAATGCTGGCTAACACTTTTTCCATTTTTTTCTTGTTGTCTTTGTGTGTTAATAAGACACTCACTCTTGGAGGATGCTACTCTTTTCTCTTGGTGTATTTTCTTGGATTGCAATGCTTTGCGTGTGCGACCGGCAATAGGTGTCGAGGAGGAGGATGTGTGAACAGGGGATATCGGTTCTTGTTTCACTTCTGTCTTCACTTCTGTCTTCACTTTCTTTTTCTCTTGTGAGGAAGAAGGGGTGGCCATCATCTTTTTAATCCATCCAATTCTGGAGGTAGGTGGTGTTGTTAACTTGCGTACTTTTTCTGGTGGAGTTTGAAACCCTTCTTCTTCTTCTCCTTTTTCTGTCTTGGTCACTGGTAGTGGTGGTACTGGTAGTGATGATGGTGCTGGACTTTTCATCAAGGTCTTAAAATCTTTCAAAGTGGGTAGAGCTGTTTCGTCTAAAGCTTTCTGGTGAAAGAGTTGCAGTCGTTGCAAGAGTTGACCGTACTTTTGCGATTTTTCTGTTTCGGACAAATCTTGGCGATCCATCAAGGACTGCAATTCGTGTTGTGACTGGGACATCTCGCTCAAATTGGGATTGGGAGGTAAATGCGGGGTGCGTTGTTCTTGCCACCGATGGTATTCCATCCATCGTTTGTAAGGCACTAAAGCTAGTTTTCGTCCTTCCATGGGGTTGTCAGGGGTCGATTCTGAGATCTTGGGACTTCAGAGGGCCTTTTTATCTTGCTCCCACCAGTCCTCCCAACATGGTTCCCAAGACTCCTTTCAGTATGGGACCTAACAACAGGGGTAAAATGCCTCCACGTTGGACCAACATCTTCTTCTTTTGATGAATGGGAATTTTCTTTTGAACCATTTGGCGAAGAACGTGACGATATTTGCCTAAGCATTGTTTCTGGTGTTTGGACAAAGGGATCGTGCCTTTCAAGACGTTCAAACAACATTCGCACACGGTATCGATGACCTCTTTGGAGACTGATTGAATGAGTTTTTTTCGTAGGGGTGGAGAAGCTTTGGACAGGACAGATAACATGTCCCCATGTTTGACTAAACGAGGAGGCAGTCCTTTCCTTTTCTTTCCTTGGGGATGTTTTATGGAGGGTGACATCTTTGAGTCTTCAGCACCAAAAACACTGATACCCCGACTTGGTCACATGCGTTTTGATACTGGAACGCGTCGCCACTGATTGTCTTTACGTCGTATCAACTTCAGGACAGGCATGACACGTCGTGCAGGGGTACGCAACGGACTAAATCGAGCCAGTTCTTGCTTGGACAAATCCAGTAAACTTTGTAACATGCCCGATCTTTCTTGAACTTTGATTTTATGAGAAGGTACTTTGTGAGCCGCAGCCACTGCCACTAAATTGGAGGGTCCTTCCACTGGGGAAGTTCTTGGGGTCATCAACGGAGAAGTTCTTGGTGTGATCAACGTCTCCAAGTACTCTTCAGTTCTTGGTGTCATCAACGGAGAAGTGGAGGAACGTGAGGCTGCCGGAGTCGCAGTCACCGCCGTGGTAGGTCGTGGTTTGCGAGTGTAAGGTAGCGTCCTGCCGAAGTGCCTCTCTTGCGACTAGTTTTCTTCTGTGGGCTTTTCTTTTTCCTGGGAACTTTTTCTCTGTTTCTTTTTCTGGGGGCTTCTTTTCTTTTTCCGGGGTGGTGTCTGGTAAGAGGAGGGTCCCGCCACTGGAGAAGTTCTCCTTGGGGACCTGGTCTTTTTCTTCTTCTTCTTGGAGCTTCGTTTGACTTTTTTCTTGGGGAGAAGTTTGGGGGCATTAGGATCCCATCTTAAGAGAGAGCGAATGAAGACCCCTCCTAGAGTACCGCTCCCTCCAGGTTTCAAAATTATTTGTTTTTTTGGTTTGATTGTCGATGCGGGGATCGGCCAGTTGGGTCAAAGCGACTTTGTTTCGATCAAAAAAACGTTTGGTTTGATGAGGAATCTGAGTTTGAGTGGCATCGTCGTACGCCTGAGTCAGCCAAGGTGTTCCAAACTGTTTGGCTAAGACTTGCACTTGCGATTTATCTCGAGGGCTTTTAAACAAGACCACGTAATGCGCATTGAGACTGATGGTGCGATGGGCTTTACTTTGTTGAAACAAATTTTGGGTGATGTAAACGACACTGGCATTACGGTGATGCTCTTTGAGCGTGAACCACAGTTTAATTTCTTATTCGTCTTCTCCTAACATGTCGTTAAAAATGACCAAATGGGTTTGACAGGAGTCAGAGACGATGCCGTCGTCTTCTTTAGGAATGCCTTCCACAAACACGATGGAATCGCCTTGACTTTCTCGCAAGAGGCTGTACGCCGATTGCACACTTTGTAACACCACACGATCCGCTGAGGTGGCCGATCGATCAAATGATGTTTATGTTCGATCAAAGGTTTGACGAATTCGGTTTTGCCTGAACCGCTAGGTCCAGCAATGAGCATGTTAAAGGGATGGCGAAGATACAAAGCCTCCCAACTGGCACGATCTAAGTGTTCGTCGATGACTTTGAAAGTAGAGGAAGAGGGAGCAGAGACAGCAGAGGTAGCCATAGTGTGAGGAATGTCACTTGTGACACGAAAACAAACAAGACAAGAGTTTATATACTTTTTTTTCAGGACACATTTATTGAATGTTTTGAACATGAATACGAAAGACAAAAATACATAAAAGCCAAAGGCTTAAGTACAAGAATAAAAGGCACATGATAACCATCAACGTGGAATAAACACAAGTGTCTGTACAACATGTTTTGGGTAATGTTCTGACCAGTTCTATAGAGGGTAAGGTCACACAAGTGTCCTCCCGAAAGGGTCTTTCATTTCTGTCCACGACAGTCCCGTCCTGGGTGACGGGTTCTTCTGGCACCGTCACTAACACTGGTTGAAAAGTAACTTTTTTCCTTGAACAAATCTCGTGCATACTGGACCACTTCTTCGGTCCAAGCCTCAAAATCCCATTCTTTCCAGGCACGGACATCTGTCCAATGGGGGTATAAGTCACAAGCTACACACACATCGTCATACACGTCTTGGGTAGCTAAAAGTTGACGAATCTTTTTTTCCTGTTGAGGTCGAGAAGTATCCAGATGAAAACGCAAGGCTTTGAGCAAAAGGAGTCTTTCGTGACCATTTAAGGCCATTGGGGTGGTAAGTACTGTTCGTAAAGAGTCCACAAAGAATCGGCTGGTAAACGAAATCCCAGAAAACAAGTCACTAAGACACACACCACTTGTCGACCCCAATTGAATGGATACAGTTCTTGTAATAATCGATGGTAATGATCCACGGTTTGAATATGGTCATTGAGTTCCTTCCACGGAATCTGTTGGATGACATGTGACATAATCCGTGGCATGGCAGCCTGATTTTATAGTCTTTTTGTTTCGGAAGCAATAAAGGTAATTTCTAACTAGACATCTTCGTTCTCCAATAGGGAATCTAAATCTTGCCTACTGTAACCGAAACGTCAGAGTTTGTCTAGATGTTTCGTCTTCCGCTAAGCAGATTCCACGTAAAATATGTTGGTAATCCTTTAACTCGTCTTCCTCAATACGTTGCAGTAGGTGAATCTCGAAGTAACCAAAATTACGAACGTTTAGTTCATTCACTAACTGAAAGTGTTCAACAAGGTCTGACCACTGAAACACTTTCTGACGAATAAGTCCTCTTATACCATTCAGGTACCAGTGGTTAAAGATCTGGTGACGTAACGGATGCAACTGTTCTTTACGTTTGACTTGTATTTTGACCAGCCCTCGGTAAATGCGTTCTCTCAACTCCACAGGCAAGCCCAAAATGTTCTCTTGTAAAGTGTCCATAAGTATATACACTGTTTTTGGAATCCTTGGGTGGTGGCCAATAGCCTCGTTTACTTTTGTGGCTGATGTAATATCCACTCATAATCAGTCTTCTTATACTTTGGAACAGAGCATAATTTAAAAACGGATGAATAACTTTGCGTTTGCGTTTCACTTGTATTTTGATCAGTTCTTGGCAAATGCGTTCTCTCAACTCCACAGGCAAAGCACGAATGTTCTCTAGCAAAGTATCCATGAATAGGTCAGTCCGTACAATTCACAATCTTCATCTAGAGCAAAAGTAATCCACATCGTATGTAATTTCTGACCACTGCCATTCAGTGTGACGTCCAAGAATCTCACTGAACTCTTTTGATGTAAACGGTCTAGAGTGATATAATAGGACGAATGCACACTTGACCCAGATAAATCTAACACACTGGTTGACTTTTTTCACTTTCTTCTTTTGAATTTCTCGGCACAAAAGTTCTACAGTCACCCATTGAGATTTCACTCTGGCAAACCCCTGCCAAACTTCTTTGTAAATCTTCTCTTGCAGTTCTTTAGGTAATGATTCAATATCGTTTTTGAAATGAAGTTTAAATACTGGTCTCGGTGATGTCCAACATTTGACTCCTAACGAATCTGGTTTCTTCTTCGTCAACGACATGGTAAGTTACTTCAATGTCTCGGTCCCAGTAAAGGTAAGTAATGACAATTCGGTGACCATCGAGCATGTTCTACGTAGGCCAAATATTGCGGTTCCCAGTGGTGAAGTGACACACCGCAACTGAAGCACTTGACTTTATCTCCTTAGCCCAAGTAGAAAAATCCAGCTCTGGCTAATTCTTCGGGGGTCGGGCCTCACAGATACTTAGGCCATTTTCCTTTGAACGATTGAAGACGATTTTCAAAGTCGCAGTATTCCGACAAACGCACAGGAAACGAATATTCGTCTTTCACAGGTTCGTTCCGATGAGGGTTGGGTGACATGGACAGGAGTTTGCTCAGAGCTGGATGACATCCGTAGGGGGTAGACGTCAAGGCGAACATTCCCCTTTAAAACGAAACCCAGTAAGGTGTCCAAGAGGACGATCGGCATCGCTTTCGCATCCCTCAGGTTTGGCACGCACAACATCCCTTTCCATGATAGGGGTAGTGAGAACACAGTTCGCATGATGCTTTACGGCATCGCTAAGGTCACAATGTACAGCATCGTACCCATCGCAAGGCTCACAATCGCACTCGTCTGCAAACTCCGTTACGCAATTACAATGGTAACCACATGGACAATCGCAGTTTCCTTCCGGACATTTTCCGTCGCAATGCCTGGGTCTTATCCATCCAATATTAGTCACACTAAAGGAAGATACAACTTTTTTACAATCCCCAAACTGGAACGATGTCTCTTTCAAAGTATTCATCTTGATCGCTTGGTCTTGGTAGTCACAAATGAACTATCGATCTTGCCTAGAGTTCCATTTTATATACAGACCAATACCGACGTGTCCATACGGCAAAGTGAAATGATTGGGAAGTCGCACTCGCTTCTGGTACACGATTTGATAGACTTTTTCCAAGGGTCGACTGACGAAGTGATGAGTGGGTAAACGTACAATCTTGTTCGGTTGATGGGTGGTCACTTTAAAGTGTTCATCCTCTCCGGATTGCAAGGCTTCTTTCAATACGCCAAAGTTGACCACTTGACTGGTACGATAATTCAGAGTCAATCCTTTCACTTTACACTTCGTGTGCACTTCTCCTTGTGGGTCTCGGTATTCGTAGCCGTAATTTTTAGGACCGCCACTGACGAAACTTAGAATCTTGTCGTAAGGATGCTCGTCTGTCCAGGCTCCTAAACGGTCTCCTTCGATGTCAGGGTGCTGTTGACTTGGGTGATGGATGTAAATGCAACTGTACAGAACGCGTTCCCCTAACAGTTCTAAAGCTTCGTACAATTTTAAGCGAGCATGAGCTGTCACGTAAGCCGCAATGATGACATTTCCAAAAGGGTCGTCTGGTACAAAGTCCAGATCTTCTTCGTAATTGACCAAGATCAAATCCTCGCGAACGACGTCCACGTGTTTCATGTATTTGGTTTTGTCGTGAATCATCTGAAAGTAGCGGGAAGGTTCTGTCAAATATTCCGTCTTGGGTAAACACGGACGTTGTGCCATTTTACCCCACAAGCAATTTAACATCACTTTGGCAAACGATCGCCTGCCTTCGTTTTTCTCCATGTGATCTAAAGTGATACCTTTTTGTTCATAGTATTTCTCTTTGAATTTTATTTGGTCTTCGGGAGTGTGACACCAGGAAGGATAGCCGCTGGCTTCTTGCTTCAGTTTCAAAAAGGCATCAACGTAGTCGGCGAAAATGCCTTTCTGACTGGGGTCACCCTTGTGGTATTGTTCTGTCTTGGGAAAGTGACAAATTTCGTACACTTCTAATAGTTGGTATCCCATGTCCAGAGCTTCGAACAATTCTACGCTGACCCAGGTTCCCGTCAAGGCCCGTTCTTCCTGGGTGTGCTGAGAAGGTTGGTCATGGTTGCACGTTTCGGCACAAGTACGGCACAAGGGAAACATCAGTTTGCCTTGGCAATGGTGAGATAGTACGGGATGGTACAAGTCAGTGGGCGGCAAAACTTTACACGTGATCAGACCTTCGTATTGTCGAATGTTTTTCAGGTCGATGTGTTCCGTAAACAGTTGTGGGTGCCCTGCAGGAAAACGACAATATTTGCACACGTAGGGATACAGCGAGCACACCTCCAAGTATTTGATTTCTTCTCCTTTCTCTTCTTCGGCTTGGTACAGCAAACAGGTGGCATTGGTCCTTCCTCCGTACAAACTATCCCTCGGGTTCAGGGGGTCCATGAACTGGTAACTTTCTACGAGGCGTTTAATCCCGGGATCGGTTTTCAAACGGTGATTGTACTCGTGTTCCCACATTTCCACCACTTGGTATCCTTCCTGTTCAAACTTTAGGCGTCGCTGACAAATGGCCTGGTACAAGTCTTCCATGGTTCGTTGTAAAAACTGATTTTTAGTGCCACGGTCAGGGTAACAGACGGAACATCCGTGAAATAAGCAACCGTTAAACTCGTACACGATCTTGGGGTTTTCTAAGTCTCGGCCATCGACCGAATACGTTCCGATGGTCTTTTCGCCTCCTCCGTTGCGGGCATTCTGAATCCATTTGTCTTCCTTGTCGCACAAGTAATGTAACCAGCGTAGGGCTTTGACCGAGTATTGACGTTTGACATAGTGGGTCGTTTGAGGACTGATGACAGCCACAGTGTTTTCAGGCATGAATCGTTGCCTGTACTCTAAGGAACACGCTTTGGCAATGGTGCAAGCTTCTTTCAAAGGATCAACCCCTCCGTGTTCCATGAACAGTTCTCGAAATTTTCCACAGCAACGCCGTAAGACGTCCACGTCGGAACGACAATACTTTAGCATTTCTTCCTGAAAGTCGAAAGGGTCGGAGGCGTGAGCCTCGTACTAAGCGTAGAAAGCTTCTCGTTGTTCGGTACGCATGTTGTCGGGGTCATAATAATGAGCCTCAGGTAAATGGGGTAGAACGGCGTGTTGATTGGCTTCCGTATTGAAAAAGTGTAGAAAGTACCCTTTAGCCATTTCTGTCATTCCAAACGTTTTAGGCATTCGACTCAAAGGCATGGCCAAATAGCTCATCGAATTTTTAAACTGTACTTGTCCCACTTGCATGAAAATGATTTTGGCTCCGTTCAAAGTCACTCTAGGACGTTTGGTGCCTTGTTCGGTATAGTATCTCAAAAGAAACTGTCCATCGTATCCGGAGAAATTGTGAGCCATCACTGTGGCATGACGATGACAATCTCCGCAACGTTCGATGTCCTCTTGGCTCCACGTCTTGTCGATGGGGTCTAAGACCCATTGGGCAAAATCGGCTAGCGTGTTCGGTCCTCGAAAGATTTTTTCACGTCCTCCAGGAATCTTGCTGCATTGAGGGCAATGACTGAAGATAGGTTCTTGAATGCACTTCTCGCACGCTCGATGAGCCACGCAGAAATTAGGAATGTGAATACCGGTCTCTTGCATGCATTCGAAATCAAAAAAGATGAAATTGCCTTTCCTCTTGTGACCGTCCTCTTTCTCTGGTGGGGGCTGGTATTTTTGCACGTAGCATTCGTGTTCCAAGTCGACGATGTGGTGACAAATGTGACATTTTTTCTTTCCTGAACATACGTGTGTCTTAGCATTATTGGTACGTAGGCCTTGTCCACACGTAGGGCACAATGTCAGCAGTTGACAAGCACATTTCTGCTGTGAACCTTGCGTCTTCAGATGTTGTAGGTAACTGGCAGGGCTGACAAACGTGCGCAGACAAGCAGGACAATGTACTCTTTCTTGTCCTTCGCTCAGACAGGGTGGAGAGGCCAAACATCCTGAGCATTTCAATCCGCAATGCTTGTGTTGCTCTCGATTATTATAACCATAGTCACATTTCTCACAGTAATATTTGTATTCCAGGAATCCGGTGATAGTGGTAATGGTATCGAAATGGTCATCGTGATGATAAAGGTGAATGTATTTTCCATCCTTAAAGTCTTGGCCTCGAAACAACAGAGGCCCGAGCATTTCTTGAGGGTGCACATTCAAGGTGTAGAATGGAGCTAGGACATCTTGCAATGTTTGCATTTCAGGAATACCACAGGGTGTGTCTTTGGACAGGTCAGCTTGTTGTAACAGGAGTTCTGCTTCACTTCTTTGTTTGGCTCGGTTCGATTTTCGAATGTTCTCCCAGGCTCTTTTCCATTCTACCGTGTCGTTCTTGTTGGCATAGGTTCGTCCCACCACGATAGCCCTGGCTAAACACATCTGGTCTTGAGGATTGTGAATTTGGACGAGGCTCGTTTTGGTGATGCGAAGGTCGTTCACGAGTAACATCTTATTGCGTTGTCCGGTCCCTTGAGGAGGAGAGATGTGGGTCATGTCGAGTGTGGCTTTTCCATCAGTGATGTCAAACTGGTCATTAGATTGTTGCACGTGTTGAATCTTGTCCATAACTTTGGAAGCAGTCAATTCTGCAGGGGTGCTAAACTCGATCTAAATAGGGGATTTCAAACCGTCGTGTTGTATGGAAAGTCTCAAGCGATCGTCTTCTTTCGGTTGACATTGTCGCTTGAGTGCGGTGAGCAAAGAATCCCACACCCCAGTGATGAACCCTTCTGCTTTCTCTAGTGGTACTTCAGCCTTGAAATCTTTAAACTTCACCGTGTATTTGTAAGCCGTGGTTCTAAATTTTCCAGAGGAGCGCTTTTCCGTCTCTCGAATGGAATAGTACTTTTCAGGGTTGACTAAGGGTGGTGAACTTTGTTAAGAGGGTTCGGATTCTGGTTCACTCATGTCCTCTTCAAAATCACTGGCATGAATTTGTGCCAAGACTTCAGCCCTGGTACGAGGCGATAGATCACGTTTCTGCCTCTTACTTTCTTCTTCTTTCTTCTCGAATGAATAGGATCGTTTCATCTTGAGTGAAAAACGTCAAATGACTAAAGTTTAAACACCAAGGGCTAATTTATAGTCATGGCAGACCAGCGTATATAAAAGGGTGTGTGTCTTGTCCTTTCACTATTCATTTCACTCTCTAACCGAGCACAACGATGGAAGAGACTAGCCAAATCGAACGTTTCATCAGAGCTTTGCGAGGGGTCATTAGAAAATTCTCTTCAGACCAGCCGACGGACTACTCTCCTTCCTTTCAAGATAAAAGTGAAGATACTTGCTATATCTGTCAGAAGAAAGGGCATTGGTCTTCAGAGTGTCCAGACCGTCAAAAAGAAAAAAAGGGGCTAGAAAAGACAAAAGTCAAGATACCTGTTATTATTGTCAAGAAAAAGGACATTGGTCTCCAGATTGCCCAAAAAAGAAACAAGAGGAGTCAGAAGAAAAGAGGGATTCTTCAGAAGAAGAAAGCAGCCAGGTAAAGAAAAAGAAACAGGAGAAGAAAAGAAGAAGGAAAGAAAGTGAAGAGGAAGAGGAGGAAAGACTGTGACGGTGAAGAAATTTAAAAAACAGAGAGACTAAACAATGAGACAGAACGAGTGTAAGAACTTTTTAAAGTACTCTGTTGTGAATTGTGAATTGGATTGTAACTATTGATAAAATACATTAGTTATATAAGTTAAGTGTCTTTGAGTTTTGATTTTAAATAAGCAGCTACACTCACTCACTCATATGCACGTACTATAGGGGAAAAATGGTTTTTTTTGTTGATGTTTGAGTTATTGGCAATTGAAAGTCTATCTCTTTTTGAGAGACGTGGGTGGCCCTGAAAAGGGCCTTTGGTTTTTGGTGTAGTGGTGAGTTTAAGGAATCAACTTTAACTGCCTTAAGCCTTTGCCACGGCCAAGGCCTACTTCTGGACTGCGTACTGTTGATGATGATTGGGTTGAAATCACTAAGGGTGGTACGGTAGGCTTAGTCACAGGGTTGACGTGTTTAGCTCGGGAAGGTCGTATTCTCTTTGGTCGTAATAAAGAAGTCTGATACATTTGTTTAGACTTCTTAACTCCGCTAAAATGTCCAACAGTATCGTGACCGTTTGATTTTCACACTCTTGTTTCTTTGCTGTTACTTCTTCTTCTTCTTGTTTTTTTCTTACCTCTTCTTCTTGCTGCTGTTGCTGTAGGAGAAAAGCTTGTTCCGTTTCCTTTTGTCGTTGTATAAATTTCTCCAATTCTTCTTTCTGTCTCTGTCTAAAATTCTCCAATTGCAGTAATGAAGGTGACGAAGGTTCCGGAACAAACTCTTGCGAGGTAAGAGAATCCACAAAATCCCAATTTACCTCTTCTGAAAGTAAGTCCGGGTTCCCTTGGGCGGTCTCCACTGCTGGTGCACCCCAATGAATCGTTTTCTGAATTTCCGTCATGTTGAATCGCTGTCGCATAGATTGACTGCACACAGGCGCTAGCGAATCTATATAGACCACGTGACGTCACAGATTGTTCTCTTCGGATTGGATGCGGGCTGACTGAATTTTGTAACGTGTGTTTGGATTGGTGAATGAACTCAATCCGTTTTAATCCTTCCTCTACCTATAAATAAGCGCAGTTCACTGCATTGATTCACCTGTTCTCGGCGCCTCAAGATGTGGACCACAGTCGAATCATCCACCCTTGTGTCTTCAATGATGTTTAGGACGGACATGCTAATGTATGTCCGATCCAAGTGGACAGTTGTCCACAAGTCAGACACCAGTCTGTGGATACGAAGAGTCTATGTGGAAAGACAAGGTTGCCTCAAGAGGACTCTGATTTATGGCCCTACACTAAGACGCAGCTTGAGGACAAGAAGATGCCGCAGATGCCCTTTATGTTAAGGGCATATTAACTTAAATCCAAAGGCCCTTTTCAGGGCCACCCACATTTCTCGAAAAGAGAATGACTTTCCATTGCCTTCCCTTTTTTATTTTTTTAATTTTTAAAAAAAATTAAAAATCCCATGTTCAATTGCCTTTGTCCCTAGAATGGATATTTTTTCTCCCATGTTTCAATTGCCTTTGTCCCTAGAATGGATATTTCTTTTCTCCCATGTTAAATTCCCTTGTTCCCAGAGTGGATGCCTTTTTTTCCCATGTTAAATTTATATAGTCCCCAGAGTGGATATTGCTTCCCATGTTAAATTTACGTAGTCCCCAGAGTGGATGTTGCCTTTTTAACATGGAACTCTCCTAGTCCCTAGACCGTCCCACCTTACTACTTATATATATATATATATATATATATATATATATATATATATATATATATATATATATATATATATATATATATATATATATATATATATATATATATATATATATATATATATATATATATATATATATATATATTTGTATGTATGTATGTGTGTGGGTGTTAGGCCGTTACACTTTTGTTTTTCTGTAATAAAGAGGTTGCAATTTTATCTCGAGTTTACACCATGATGTTTGTGTTCTTCCAAACAAATTCTTTTTCAATTAGGTAAAGTAAGTTAATAAATATATGAAAGCGGACGAGTTAACGTTTTGATAATAATGTGCAGGATATTTGTGCGTGGTTCGCGTCTAATACATCTCTCTCTCTTTCTTTCTTTCTCTCTCTCTCTCTCTCTCTCTCTCTCTCTCTCTCTCTCATAAATTTCCAATCAAATTGATTCTTTCCTATAATCATTTTAAAGAAAATTCATGTTCAATAAAGAAATAATTTTGGTAACAGTGCGTGCGTGCGTGTGTGTGTGTGTGTGTGTGTGTGTCTATGTTTCTGTGTGATTTTCAGTTTTAACATAGCTTTAAACATTTCCAGTTATATTGCTACGATGTCTGCATTGTGGCAGTCTATATTTATGTCTAGCGCTGGGGCATCATGCCGCAGACATGTAACATGCACATATCCACATCCATTATATATACATATCCACATCCATTAAATGCACATATCCACGTACATTAAATGCACATATTCACGTCCATTATATGCTCTTATCCACATCCATTATATGCACATATCCACATCCATTATATGCACATATCCATGTATGTTAAGTGCACATCTCCACGAACATTAAATGCACATATCCACATCCATTATATGCAAATATCCACATCCATTATATGCACATATCCACATCCATTATATGCACATATCCACATCCATTATATGCACATATCCACATCCATTATATGCACATATCCACATATATTAAGTGCACATATCCACGTACATTAAATGCACATATCCACATCCATTATATGCACATATCCACATCCATTATATGCACATATCCACATCCATTATATGCACATATCCATGTATGTTAAGTGCACATATCCACGAACATTAAATGCACATATAAACATCCACATCCATTATATGCACATATCCACATCCATTATATGCACATATCCATGTATGTTAAGTGCACATATCCACGAACATTAAATGCACATATCCACATCCATTATATGCTCACATCCACATCCATTATATGCACATGTCCACATCCATTATATGCACATATCCGCATCCATTATATGCACATATCCACATCCATTATATTCACATATCCACATATATTAAGTGCACATATCCACGTACATTAAATGCACATGTCCACATCCATTATATGCACATATCCATGTTTGTTAAGTGCACATATCCACGAACATTAAATGCACATATCCACATCCATTATATGCTCATATCCACATCCATTATATGCACATATCCACGAACATTAAATGCACATATCCACATCCATTATATGCACATATCGATCCATTATATGCACATATCCACATCCATTATATGCACATATCCATGTATGTTAAGTGCACATATCCACGAACATTAAATGCACATATCCACATCCATTATTTGCACATATCCACGTACATTAAATGCACATATCCACATCCATTATATGCTCATATCCACATCCATTATATGCACATATCCACATCCATTATATGCACATATCCACATCCATTATATGCACATGTAACATCATGTCCCCCCAACCGTCACATTATTCTGACACCAGGCTGACCAGTCCTGACATTAGCCTCCTAATGGTGAGCGCCATGTGAAGCAGCTGCTGGTACCACTTTTATTAATCCTACCTAACCAGTTAGGCCAGAGGAGAATATGTGTAATTATCGGACAAATTTGGGCTAACAAAACTAATAAAAGATGGACTAATATTTTAAAAAAATGTACTTTACACTTTTAAAATTCTATCTTTATGACATTCTTTTGAATTATCAACAAATATGACCACCACTTGTGAAAATTTGAATGGATGTGAATATTCTCAATTTCTGTTTCGCCTATACTCTCCATCGTCTCTCCCTCTTTTTAATTTACCATGGCGTACGTATAAGCATATCTTCAATACTAGGTACTTTTATCATCTTTTTTATCTTGTTGTTACAGGAATAAATTGTGTACCAACTAGTCACAACAGATAGTTTTACTAATCAAGTTTTCTAAATTCACGAATGCCTTTTCATCAATATAAGTTTATGGAGGTATAACAGTACTATTTTATACTATGCATTCTAAAAATCGTTCGACCCATGCCCTGAGTAAATATATACAAAGACACATACACATATATGTTGTCAAAAGCACGGTAAAACATTTGTATTCATCCATTTCTTATTATACGTTTTTCATGTTTTGGTATTTGTGATATAACAGTACTCTTATCGGAATAGCCTGTATTATCTGATCTGCTGCTATTCATGTTTTGGTATTTGTGATATAATAGCACTCTTATCGGAATAGCCTGTATTATCTGATCTGCTGCTATTCATGTTTTGGTATTTGTGATATAATAGTACTCTTATCGGAATAGCCTGTATTATCTGATCTGCTGCTATTCATGTTTTGGTATTTGTGTTATAATAGTACTCTTATCGGAATAGCCTGTACTATCTGATCAGCTATGCATGTAAAATAATCTTCCATTCTAGTTTTCCTACCTAACCAGAACTGTTGTTCTTTTAAGAAATTTCGTTTCAAAACTTTTTCCTGGCATTACTCTTTAGACTAACATTGGATTTATGCAAGATTGTGATCTTACTTTGAACCTAATAACCTTTGTAATCCTACTTGAAAGAACTACTTTTCAACAGTGATTTGGTTTTCTAAGGTTGAACATAATTTGCTAAAACGCACTAAAATTCAATTTTTCTTTAGTCAAATAATACATATGCAAACTATTGTCCTTTCCCTGGCACGTTTACAATACATTCCATAAGGCACAAAAGTGCGATCACCTCCATATTCCCGGATATGTAATTCAACCAATAGGAATTTCAAACTACCGACGTAGTTACTGACACGAGTGATTGGCAGAATTATGTTCCTGCAATTCTTCTTAAATCGTAATTGCCCAGACTTTTTGCATTCGTCTATAAGAAAATACACTGTACAGTCAGTATTCTACTATGCTACTAATTGTAGGTGGAATGATCAGCATTTACCATGATATGTTGATGCATTACACTAAAGGGCTTTAAAGATCAGTTAGATATAATTATATACAGAGAGAGAGAGAGAGAGAGAGAGAGAGAGAGAGAGAGAGAGAGAGAGAGAGAGAACTGCATATATACATATAAAACTTCAATTTCTGACGTTGAAAACAGGACTGACTGTAAACATATTAGAGTTAATTAGTATGTTGACATGTGGGTATGTCTACTACGCACAATATTGCATGTATCAACTATATTGTACACCATTTTGTTTTTGTGATCTGTGCATGGTCGAGATGGTATATAATTCTGTGCTTACAGGCAAGTCTATGGGTGCCACTTACCGAAGACCCTGGTTAGAATCTCCGTGGACTAAATTAAAATTCTCTATCCTATATCACCATGATATTTATTAGTACTATCAAACATTCGCTTGTATAACCCAGTAAGAGCACTTTCCGTTCTGTTTGGCATTGCAATGTGTGTGTGTGTGTGTGTGTGTGTGAGAGAGAGAGAGAGAGAGAGAGAGAGAGAGAGAGAGAGAGAGAGAGAAGTAGTGAAGGTGGCCACCCTAGGGACAATGGGAATTAGCATTACAGACCCTCCCCCCGGGCCACTCTAGGGACAATGGAAATTTAACATGGAGAAAAACCCTGGACCACTCTAGGGACAATGGGAATTAACATGGGGCTTTGGGCTTGTCTAGGGACAAGGGGAATTGAACATGGGGAATAGAGTTTGGGCTTGTCTAGGGACAAGGGGAATTGAACATGGGGAATAGAGTTTGGGCTTGTTTAAGAACAAGGGGAATTAACATGGGGAATAGAGTTTGGGCTTGTCTAGGGACAAGGGAATTTAACATGGGATTTGGTTTTAAAAAAAAAATAAAAAAAGGGTAGGCAATCGAAAATCATTCTCTTTTCGAGACCTATGAGTGGCCCTGAAAAAGGCCTTTGGGTTTATGTTAATGTATCCATTAACATAAAGGGCACCGCATTGGTCTTCTTCTTGTCCTTAGGCTGCGTCTCACTGTTGGACCGTAAATCAGCACTCTTTTGAGGCATCCTTGTCTTTCTACGTAGATCCTACGTATCCACAGACTGGTGTCTGTCATGTGGACAACGGTCCACTTGGATCGGACATACATTAGCATATATGTCCTAACATCATTGAAGACACAAGGGTGGATGATTCATCTGTGGTCCACATCTTGAGGCGACGAGAACAGGTGAATCAATGCAGTGAACTGCGCTTATTTATAGGTAGAGGAAGGATTGAAACGGATTGAGTTCATTCACCAATCCAAACACGCGTTACAAAATTCAGTCAGCCCGCATCCAATCCGAAGAGAACAGTCTGTGACGTCACGTGGTCTATATAGATTCGCTAGCGCCTGTGTGCAGTCAATCTATGCGACAGTGATTCAACATGACGGAAACTCAGAAAACGATCCATTGGGGTGCACCAGCAGTGGAGACCGCCCAAGGGAACCCGGACTTACTTTCAGAAGAGGTAAATTGGGATTTTGTGGATTTTCTTACCTCGCAAGAATTTGTTCCGGAACCTTCGTTACCTTCTTCATTACCGCAAGTGGAGAATTTTAGACAGAGACAGAAAGAAGAATTGGAGAAATTTATACAACGACAAAAGGAAGCGGAACAAGCTTTTTTCCTACAGCAACAGCAGCAAGAAGAAGAGGTAAGAAAAAAACAACAACAACAACAAGTAGCAGCAAAGAAACAAGAGGGTGAAAATCAAACGGTCACGGTACTGTTGGACATTTTAGCTGAGTTAAGAAGCAGCAGGGAAGTTTAACAGACCAGTGCGTTTCGACAAAATAAACCTTCCTACGCGAACTTTCTCCGTAGAAGCCTCAGATTTCACTTTTACAGCCTTCTACGGAAGCTAATTTTCATGCATTTCAGACGGGATGCATCGGTTGGTCGCGCCGTGTGTGTTAGTAAATATAGCATCAGAGACAGGAAAAATAAATCCCGGGGAAGGTTCTCCGGGATAAGTTTTTGTGTTAATTTTTTTGTTGCAACGTGGGGCTACTTTCTCATGAATAAATTTGATCAAGACCAATTCGATACCGACTTCGTGGATCATGAAGATTGATCGTGATAAAACCATGCGGTGTCGCCTGAGCGCGGCTGAATAAATTTTTAAATTTGTTTATATCCATGTCGCCGTTGCACCAGGTCTGATGAATATTTCTCAGCGTGTGCGTGTCTACGCCGTTGAACACCGATAAAATATTGCAATTGTCCCTAATCACCTTTGGAATCTGCGTATATCTCTGTGTCACGTAAATAACATCGGTGTTCTTGTGTCTGCCACGCGAGAATATCCTAGCCGGGTTGGTCTGCTTGTCCAGCATAACATCATCGAAAACAACAAGATTATTAACATCACCGTCCAAATTTTCCACGGATGGAGCTTCATTGATATCTGTGATAAATTCGATTGTGCCTTCGTCGGTATTGTCGCTAAATTCCTTTAGCACTTGATAACAGCGTTGATCGTCCACGGATGGTGCAACCAAATACAACTTATCCCATTTCAGCCATCGCATGATCAAATTCAGTAACAATTGTGTCTTACCAGATCCTGACGGGCCAATAATTATCATCCTAATCGAATTCGGTAATACCGCGTTATGTTTTATTTGTTCGCGTCGCTTCGTGGCGGAAAAATCAATTACATTCATGTTACTAGAATACATGGATCTATGTTGTGTTAAGTGTCGCACACACACAGCTACGATAAATCCAACCGAAATCGTTACACGCAACAACAGGAATGCGATCGCAGGAGAATGCGAAGTTTGCAAGACACGCAAGTTTAGATTTGTAAAAAAAAAGTAGAACCGGAGGAGACATTGCCGCCTCCATGAAAAATCTACCTGGGCTGCCCTGGGCGAAATATCCCGGAGAGAAGCATCTACCAGGGTACAATTTTTGTGGACCCGGAACGAGACTTGATATCAGACTCGACGATAATAACCAACCAAAACAAGATGAAGATCCAGTAAACGCCATCGATAACGCTTGTTACTACCACGATCTCGCATATCGCAGCGGGGATTTACAACAAAGACACCTCGCTGATATCAAGCTAATTCACGCACTAAACGCAATTCCAGACAAAAGTTTCAAAGAAAAATTGGCATCCTGGTTGATAAAAGGCGCGATGAAAGGTAAATTAGTATTCGGTGCTGGTAAATAATATGGAACAAATATATTATTCTCCGCGAGGATTTTGGCGAGGAAATCAGCGATCGCCAAACTCGCCAAAGCCGCTAAAGTAAAACAATCCGTCGCTGAAACGTGGCTATCGAAACAGGCAATCTGGCAAATATATCTTCCTCCACCTAAGAAAATACCGTACGCGAGTTTCACCGTCAGCGTCCCTAATGAGGTCCATCAAGCGGATCTAATGTTTCTTCCTCACGATACCGTCGACGGAGTCACATACAAATACGTTTTAACAGTCGTTGATATCGCTAGCAGGTATAAAGAAGCCGAGCCGTTATCGAATAAAACAGCAACAGAAATTGCCAAGGCATTTAACGAAATTTATTCACGATCCCCGTTGACATGGCCGAATCTTCTCCAGGTTGATCCGGGGCGAGAATTTCTTGGCGCGGTTACTTCATTGATGAAAAAGAATAACGTTAAAATCGGTCGCGGTATTGTAGGTGTTCATCACAATCAAGCTATCGTTGAAAGATTCAATAAAACGCTCGCAGAACGATTATTCGGATATCAGTACGCGCGCGAGTTTATTCAAGATAATCGATCTCACGATTGGGTATCAAGATTGCCTCATGTAATTAACGCACTGAATAACGAAGTAACTCGAACGATAGCAATGAAACCCGCAATTGCAATCACAAAATCGAATATACCCCTAAAGCGAGATTCCACAATTCAGCCTGTACTAGGTAGTGTCACAGTCAGATATTTATATAAAGAAGGCGAAGCTGAAGGAGGCAGAAAAAGAGCAACCGACCCAACCTGGAGCGTTACAACGCACAAAATATCCGCCGTAACAAGATCGTCAGGAAGACCAGCGATTTATATCCTAGATTCGTTAGCGCCTCAACGTGGATTTACCAAAGAAGAATTGCAAATAGTACCAGAAGATACTCAACTACCGTCAGCGTCACTTATGTAGTTTACTCGAATTCGTCCTAGCTGAGATAATTTTCTTACTCTCGACACGGCTAAATATATCAAATTTGACCAGGAAATTCTGTCATCGACGATCCAAACTTGACCATCGACGGTCAATCCCTGCGATGAGTGTATCGTTGTTGCGTATCCTAGTTTCCACGGCGATTTTTCTGCATTTATCGCGTCATTGACAAGATTAATATCAACGAAGATAATATCATTCAAGACCAAAATCTTTTCCTCTCCGCATGGTAAAATAATATTAATATTTTGTCGTCGAGTATCAGTGGGCCTGTAGCATAATGGTACCTGCAGTGTTGGAAATTTCTCGCAATGCAGCTTGAATAACATTTCCTGAATAATATCACGAACAATTTTCCTACTAGCGACGATCAAATGATCGGGACGCCACAAATTTAGAAAATCGCTCATCGGAGTCTCGTCGATTATTTTCCTCATGACGTCACATTGAATCTTATTCGGCTGTAATCGAATCAATTTCTTAAACTCGGTTAACAAAATATCAGTCGATCTATAATCAGCGTCGATTTCCTCGTAATAATCAACGAAGTTTCTGAGCCATTCGTGAGACGATTCGCCATCAATAGGATTAGGTTGGCCGTGATCCCCGCACATTATCACGGCGGTATTTTTTCCTTCCAACCAAGCCAAGATCGATTTTAAAATATCTAAATTCACCGTGCAAATCTCATCAAATATTATAATCTTGTTGATATATTTATCGCCCATTTGCACCGAGTCCCATGATCCACCGCTGTATTTGAAATAGCTATGGTACGTGCAAGAATTAACACCGCGCTGCTTTTATTTCTCGAGCTAACCTATGTGTCGGAGTCAATACGATCATATCGGAGTTCGCAAATAAGTTTATTACTCGCGTTGTTTTACCGCTACCACCAGGTCCATTTAGGTAAACGAATTTGCTGCGTGAAATTGGGTCAAATGCAGATGCGGCTGCCGATATTTCCAAAATCGAAGATTTTTCAAATTTACCTTGATGAAATTCATCGCGATCTTCAACATCGGCGTCTTCACAATAATCTAGAATATCTTCGTTTTTTATCCTCCAAGTTCCCCAGGAGCTACCGTCGGTGATTAAATTTTCCAGCCTACACTGGTATTTTTTATCGATATAAAATGAATCCGTTGCGACTCTTACCGCGATATCAGAAAATTTGTTTATCATCGACAGCAAATTTATGCTAACATAAGCGAGCATCGACGACCGTAAATGCGTATATTGCGCTGATTCTCCGTCAAGATAGCTAATCACGGTACCTAACTTTGCTCCATCGATGATAATATTCTCTCTATTGCAAAATATTCCTCGTGATACCGTATCGGCGATAATAAAATCCATCTCGGCGTCGTTGATAAACAACCTAGCGTGTCGATGTTTATGATCAACGGATCCACCTTGAGTAAATTTACCGATTATTTTTCTTCCTATATCTTTCGCGTTATCACAGTCCGTCGGCAACCACACATTAGTTTGTTTTCTGTAGGATATAATCGCCTCGCTCACTGTCAACGACACTAACATCGATGAATCTAGCATATATCTCAATAACACCGTAGGAACCCAACGGCGCTGAGATAAATGCCTACCAAACCAAATATAGCAAATTTTATGTAAATTTTCAGCAAACTCGAACGACGTTACATAAGCGAATCCGGTCATGATAAAATCAGGCAACGGTCCGTTAATCGCTACTCTTGTCATCTCGCTGGTAGGATGGCCGAATTTAGCAAAATAATCTGCACAATCGCCATATCCAAGGAAACTTCCAGGATAACACGCGCTCATGTCAACGGAGATCATATCTTCGAAATCGTACTTTGTATTCCACAATCCGCCATGGCCGTATTCGATACAACTAAGTTGAATATCAGCGAGAAATTCGTTCCTTGTAGGCTTCCACGAGTTTTTCTCTCTAGCAGCGTGAGCAGCAACAGACGGAACTGTAAAGCAATTTGTCAGTAACTGATCGGGATTCGATGAATATTTTACCGCAAGTTTCCTCATCGACTCGTGTAACATTTCGTCCCTGTAAATATCACCGCATGTTAAAATAAACTGATCGTATCTTTCCTCGCTCGAGAATAACCATATCGATATTGGATCAGATGCGTTTAATTTTTTGATATATCTAAACATGGCATCGGAATTATCTTTCGTGGCATCTACAGGATAAAATTTGACAATACGATCCCGCGGAAATATCATTACCGACTGCGACCACGCGTGGGAATTGTGATCGACAATCTCGATTGGTGCTCCTCGAGATCTATACGGCGACGAGTATAATATTTCTCCCGATGACGTTTTCACCGTAATAGGAAATTTAAGTTTTTTACTCAACGCAGCTACATCGTCCACCGACGCACCATCGGTGACAGTCTTCGCCCACACGTTAATTTTATCCAACCTCAACTGGGTCAGACCAGATCCACGTCGAGCGTTTTTCATTTGCTCGATTACGCGCTCGGCCACGCAGTTTATCATCGATGATTCTTTCATCGCAGGTAGATTTTTCACATCCGGATTGTTATTTAGCCGATAAATTCCATAAACGACTGCACTAGATGGATATGCCCTAGCGTAATAAGGGCCATCGACTCCCAGTAACAATCCGGGTTTGGAATTCTTATCGAGAATAACATTTTTCTTACCGCCGCGCACTGGATCTCGTTTATCGCGAATAATCCAAGTATCGTCAGGCATTTGTGCGATAAATTTTATTCCAAAGATAAATCGTTCTTCTTTATGCTCGGTTTTTATATGCTCGATTATTTTCTTAGCTCGCTCCAGATTCATCGTAGCATCGACAGAGTTCGTTTTCCAAGTTGACCAAGTGTGAACAGCTCCGTCATCGAAAAATTCTCTCTTGGCCCGATCAACTTCAGGTATAATATATTCTGCCTCATCAAGATCAAATGTATCCATAATTATATTTTAGACATATGTTTAAATTATAATAATGCATTGCAAGTGGATATTAATCGGTTCAACAAAATTCTGTGACAAATCCTGCATAGGCGATTATTGCGGTGCTCACATACACGCGATTCGGCGTGGTAGCAAAGGACCACAACGTTGCTTAGTTTGTCAAGTTGGCACGCGAGAAAAAACTCGGTTGTGTTTGGCTTGTGGAGGAAAAAATTATCGGGAATTGCGGCGATATTACGAAAAAAGATCCTCGTCGGTGATAACCTGCGAAGAAGATTATATTAATCGATTTCAAGCCAATAACGATTTAGACAAATAAATATTATATATGGATCTGAAATCAGCTATTCCAGAAAAAACAATGACACACGAGTTTAAATCTCATCCAGTAATTACCAAATACGAGGCATCGTCCGATGGTATTGTCAGACATATCAGAACAAAGAAAAATGTTGGTAGAGTTGGTAATTCTGGTTATCTATCGCATAACTTTAACGGAATAAGTTATTTATGCCACAGATTTGTGTTCGAGTGTTTTCACGGACCTATCAAAGTCGATCTTGTTATCGACCATATCGACGGAGATAAACTTAACAACAAGATATCCAATCTCCGAGCGGTTACTCCGAGTGAAAATTCCAAATTTGGTAATACCGGTGGCGGACGGCGACCATCTAAGGCGGTTAAATCGATAAATCGAGAGACAAATGAAGAAATCGTGTTCACATCGATGTGTGCAGCGGGAAAATATTTCGGTATTCATCCACGCTCAGTGCAATGTGTGGCAGAAAAAATAACTAACGCGGCGTTCTCATATAAATTCGGCGAATGGATCGAATTTTCTTATATTCCGATAATATCTGATCAAAAATAAAGAATCGGAGATTCTTCAGGATTTTCTAAAAATTAATTAAATATTACAAATTTATATAATGGACGAACAGAATATAAACAATATCATCGAAGCTATCGAGAATTTGAGGGAAAAAAATATAAACTTATCTTCGGATTTGGACACAGGTAAAATCCGGTCCGAATTTGAAACGATTGTTCAGGGGAAACTCGAATACAGGTACACGCTACCGTCAGAATACAAATTTATAAAGAAAATCCAGATTGCGATGTATCAATCTCTCGCGACAGTCAGCGATGATCAAATCGAGGATTTCGTTAAATTATCGACGCTGGTAGAAAAAGTTAGGTCGAGTTTGTCCGACGAATATGAATCAAGAAAAATTACCAGCTCGCGTGTCAGGCAGTTGAAAAAGCTGGTCGATGAAAGTAAAATCAAAGTCTCTTGAATTAGCGTCAAAGATTCTTGCCATAAAAATAAACAAAATTTCCTGATTTTTTTATTAATTTTAATGAAATTGTACAATTTTCTTGTTTCTTACTACCATTTACCCCATCAAATTTGCTAAATTATATAAATTGCACAATTTGACGGGTATTTACCCCAGTAAATTTACGAAATTATATAAATTGCACAATTTGACGGGTATTTACCCCATCAAAATAAAAAAATCTACTAATTTTGAAAATTTCCTTGGGTTTTATTTATTTTTTTGTCCCGTTTTTTTCTGGTGGAAAGATCAAAAATCTTCGATTTTCACGATCTTACCAGCAAATTGATACTCAACGTTTCCCCGCGTATATCAAGCAAATTTCCATTTTGATCCGTTAGTTTGAAATTTATCCTCGACAATAATCGATTATGACATCGCAGGTAAAATGGATTTACCGGCTCTTTTATTATCAAAAATCCCGGAGAGGCGCTAGGTGAAAACGAATACAAGATAAATCCCTGTTGTGCTTGTTTTGACACGGACGAATCCACGTTGTAGCTATTTTCAACAACATCCGCGTGAAGATAAATCGCGATAACTTCCGTTATGTTAACGATACCTGGCGAGATATGCCGCCCTTGCCCGGCAGGATCATTATTATGTTGTAGAACCGACTCTGATTGTAATTTTTTCTTAGTCCACGCATCGTGTAATTTTGGAAATAATTTATCGATGGTATCGGTGACGGTTTTTCTCATTTCATCAAATTTATAGCCAGGAAATTTATAATTTAGCAGCGTTTTTTCGGTTAAATTATGCCTTTGCATGAAGGTTGTAATAATAATACCGATACCAAAGATGGCACTTTTTTCTATATTTTTTGTCGCTAGTTTGTTAATGAGTTCCATATCGGCCGCTAATTTATTTATTCTTTCTACGGTCATGATAATTTCGTTACATGAGCTTTGTACGTTAAATATACACTCTTGGAAAAAATGTTCTAATAATTTTTTTTGTTTCTCGTATTCGTTGATAATTTCACCAAACAGCAAATTGATACTATCTTCAAACAAATCTAGCATATATTGAGACCCTGAGGTAAAATCAAGATTTCTTTCCGTGTTTTCATATGAGCCAATATAATTTAAATTAGTACCGTGATAATCTTTTTTGTCGCTGATAAAATCAGACTTTTTTGGTTCTGGCATTAATACTTCCCCAGGTGGAATTTCAGGCCAACCTAGCACTGTCCTAATCGATGAGTGATAAATATCGACCATATACGGCGATTTTACTTCTATCATCGACGACAACGTTGGTTCGTGTGCTAATATTTTTATTCCCGGTTCAGCATCGCCGGTTATATTTGATATCCTATATGTGAATTCCTTGTCGATTTGCTCAATTTCGTAACTGCCTGTTGGTATACTAACGGAGGTCCAATCGGGGGTTCCATCGGGTTTGTTTTTATTGGCGATAATAAGCGAATTGTTTGATAATAATCTACCGAACGATTTCGATCTAATATTGGGCCAGCTGTTATAGACACGCAACTGTGTTAACGCAATTTCCTTGACGCTAATTGGCGTTAGAAAATCGATGCTAAATTCTGGCCTGGTTGAGCTTGCCGATATTAGCGTTGTTGTCAGCGGTGTCGTGTTTGTCACGATTTGAGTTAGTTCCGACATTATTTATATTTATTTGTTCAATCTCGGAGTAAATATTTATCATCATGGAAAATTCTAGATCGGATATAGCGCCGTCGTTGAGACTCTCAGAAAGCAACGATGATAATTTCGAATACGCCTCGTTGACCTGGGATAATTTACTCGTGTATAGGGACAATTTTTCGTTTGTGCACGAGGATATTTTTTTTTGCGACGATATTGAGAACACCAGCGATTGTTGTTGTCGATGAGATTATTATCGTTACAACGATCGGCGCGATCGTTGTTACCGCGGATAAGATTATACCTGCACCGGCGACTATTGCACTTACCGCGTACACAGCAACATCGATGGTAACTAATCTACGCTGGTATTTCTTTATTTTTACCTGATACTCGTCAAGAAGTTTTTTTAGCGAATCCTGCCACGAACGCGCCTGATTGTAACGGTAGTCCGATGCGGTCATTTATTAAATTATTTATTACCAATTGCAGTCCATGCGGATAAATATTCGAAAATTGCAAAATACGTAATTGATCTTGTGGTGGTTCTATCTGGTGGTTCTAATACGAACCTTTCCAAGGTATTTTCACTTATCGAAATAATAAAAAATCCAGGATAAAATTCGTAAATTTTATTAAGTAAGGTTGTTACGTTTAATTTTATCTCGGAGATAAAATATACTCGATACACGCCAGTAATTGGCGCAATGAAGTCAAAACTATTTTCATAGGGTGACCATGTGCTATTTTGTGTTTTTACCACAAATGGTACATGGCAAGGAATACTTCTTGTTTCTACCTCCGCTGGTATCGAAATACGCGCTAATTTTGAGAGATTCACTGACGATATTTTTGTGTTAATATCGCTAATTTTTGTAGATGAGTCGAGAAGTTTCGCGTTCAAATCTCGAATTTCTCCGTCATACACCGATGTATCGACCTTTTGACGCGCCAATTCACGTACTACGTTGATATCCTCGTTAATTTTAGCAATATCCTCGTTGATTTTTTTTATTTTCTCGCTGAGATCGTCGTGTGATGTTTTATCGACCTTTTCATTTACGATTTGACGTATCGCGTAAGTTTCCTTGTTAATTTTAGTAATATCCTCGCTGATTTTCTCGCTGAGATCATCGTGTGATGTTTTATCGACTTTTTCACTTGCGATTTGACGTATCGCGGAAATATCCTCGCTGATTTTCTCGCTGAGATCATCGTGTGATGTTTTATCGACTTTTTCACTCGCCAACTTACGTACCGCGTTAATATCCTCGCTGGTTTTTTTTGTTTTCTCGCTGAGGTCGTCGTGTGATGTTTTATCGACTTTTTCACTCGCCAATTCACGTACCGCGTTAATATCATCGCTGATTTTTTTTGTTTTCTCGTCGTGTGATGTTTTATCGACCTTTTGACGCACCAACTCACGTACCGCGTTAATATCCTCGTTGATTTGGGCGATATCCTCGCTTATTTTTCTTGTTTTTACGCTAAGATCGTTATGTGATGTTTTATCGACCTTTTGATGCGCTAATTCACGTACCGCGTTAATATCCTCGTTGATTTGGGCAATATCCTCGTTGATTTTTTTTGTTTTCTCGTCGAGGTCGTCGTACAATGACATATCGACATTTTGACTCGCCAATCCACGCACCACGTCAATATCCTTGTTAATTTTGGCAATATCCTCGTTTATTTTTTTTTTGTTTTCTCGCTGAGATCGTCGTATAGTGTTTTATCGCTTTTCTGGCCCATTTCGGTTTTTATTTCGTTAACATCGGTAAAAATCTTAGTAACATCCTCGTTGATTTTTCCTACCTTATCGCTGAGATCATCGTGCAACTCTTGATCAACTTTTTTCTTTACTAGTTGATCTGCGGCGAATGAAGTATCGATGGATTTTTTTATATCCTCGTCAACATTTTTACTAAGTTTACCTAAGGTATCGTCGAGTTTTTTAAGATCGTTATTTAGCCTGTTAAGTCTTTTTGTCAATTTGTCTTGAGCATCATCGTATATTGTTTTATCGACCTTTAGAAGCAACATCGCTGATAATTCGTTGTCTTTTTTTTCCACATCTACGATATCGGCCTTTGATGGCAACTTCGCGATAAGATCGGCGACGTCAGCGATAGATTTTGTTACCGAATCCGACAGGCGAGTAAATTGGTTGATACGATCGTTATATTCATCCCGCTTGATTATATCAGCTATTTTGATGTTGCTTGTTTGTAATCTTCCTTCGCTATTTTGAAAAATAGCAACTTCGCCAGGATCTATCTCTGACAGTGATAGAAGATTATTAATATCACTCTTGGTTGCGAATTTTGATGTGTCAATGTCAGTCACTTCTTTCTCCTTCTTCCTGTAGATGAATCTACCGTAAATATCAACCATGATATTTATCTACGGCGTATTTAAATACGATCTTGTGATACGGACCGGATGATTTTGAAATCGCATCGAGAACGTTAATTGACCCTGGACCGCATATCGGTGGATCCGTTAACGTCTGCGTCGGGAGTGTCGAATACCAAATCGGAATATTCAACTTTGAAACGTAATTGATGAATTCTTTCGGCGGAGCTAATCCATACGAGTCAAAATAAACGATTTCGCGAGGATTAATCGCGTAGGCGACCCAGTGTGTGCCAGGGCCGGTATTTGAATCGAGATTTATTATTCCCGTCTCGGTAGGGTTCGGTTTTTCTGGTAGTTGATTTCGCATAAATACGCCTCTGAAAAACTTTATTTTTTTTCTCTTTGCTTCGTTAAGTAAATCTAGATTTGAGGCTGGTATGCTAATCTTAGGCCGGATCCGTATATGGGAGGTCGTCCCAATCTTAGGCCAGATCCACGCGGGGGTCGTCTTGGATACTTTTTTTTACCGTATCGTCCTCCTGTAATTTTTTCTAATATTTTTTTACCTGCGAATCCGGCCGCGGCTGATGCTAGACCGGTTGCTGCCGCCGGAGCAAACGCGGCTAGTAACCCAGGAATAGCGGCTTGTAGAGGGAAAAATCCGCCTACTTTGACCATGTCTCTGATGGCGCCTATACTAAGACTCACATGAACACCGGAATTCGCTGATTTAGCTTTGGTAAATCGTTCAAGTTGACCCCTAGTTAGTGATAGTTTGTTAGGACCACCATGAATTTGATCATTTTTCAAGGTTAATTTCATACCGCATCGCTTTGATATCGCTGTTTGGAGTTTTTTCATCTGACCGGGGGTCAGAGTTACGCTGACGTGTTCGTATGGCATATTAATAATCGTTTAATCTAAATTTAGAAATCTAGGTTTTGTTACATTTTCTCGACAGGAGCGTCGATGACTCTCATTCTGCCGCTGATGCCTTCCAAGATCATTGTTCTATCGCTGAGAATCACCGCGATTGCCCTGGCTGGTCCAGCTGTGTTAATTGTGGCCTTGAAATGGATATCAACGACAGATTGTTTTACCAAATCGAGATGTTCCAGGGAAAAGTAATAAATAGGATAAAATTTATTGAAATCCAGCTGCGATATTTGCAATCCGGTATCGATATTTTGATCGCGACCCATGAAACTTAGCAAGCGATGATACGCGCGAGCCGTCGAATAATTTTCAAAATTAATTGATATTTCCTCGGATGGTTCTTGTTGCCCGTTTATTCTCAGTGATATGTTTGTTGCTGCAAATTGATCGAATATCATGTGACTGCGAGTTTGAACATATCTATTTGCATTTTGAAGAGCAACAAAGATATGTCTAGGTGCCGAGACGCCTTGCTGTGACGCAATTCGCCAGGTAAATATTCCGTTAATATTAACGTCGAAGGAGTCGGTCATGGTTGTTAGCCAGGACATAACAGACTTACCACCTTGATTCATGAATGACAATAATTTTTCCTCCTCAAGCATCGACGGAACTATCGCTGGCATCCACAAGGTAAATTTGGTTAGTAATATTTTACCTTTATCAGCATCCACACCCGCTTCTCGCCAGATGGCTCTGTTATTACCTTCGTCATCTCGAACAAAAAGGATCGTGTGTTTTGCTCCGTAAATAACTTTCCTGAAATGCCTGCAAAATCCAAAAACGTGAGATAGCGGAATTGCACAGGAAAATCTTTTATCATTTCCCTTTAACATAAATCTTCGCGTGGCAAATCCGAGGTTGTAATTATCATTGGTGCTGATCATCGCGGATTTAACATCGGCGGCAGCGTTATTAGCGGCATTTCTCGGTACACCGATATTATACTGGACATGATCAGCGTGATCAGAATTGTCTTTGGCGAACATCATACTAGGACCGGCTGATCTGGTAAAATCATCCGAGTATCTAGCTAGGCCTATAATCGTCGTTGCTATATCAACGTTGTTCGTGATTGATTCGATTTCTCTTCCGTCGATCATGTAAGTGGCGCTCTTGAATAATGCCATGATGCCGTTGTTGACAAATCCGACTTTAAAATTTTCGTCATAGTTGGTATTATCCGCCTTCTTAATTTCCCCAACAACTTCGATATATGCCTCAGATGGAAGAAAATATCTCGTTGTATCGTGAACTTGAATTTCAACACGACCAATCGTATTTGGTGTCACTGCGTCGTACGAGAAATACTGGAAATCACGCACGGATGTGTCTCTACCTACAGGCTCGTCCATGTCGAAAACTTCGTTTGACACTTGTGCGAACATTTATTAATAAGAATTTTATCTAAAACGAAGACCGCTACCCGATATGAAACTTGTATTCGCTACTTCCTGTGCTAGATTTGTGTTAGCAACTTCCTGTGCTAGCTCATTTATTTTTTTATTTGCCGCGTCGTTTATGGCTTTACTGACCTCGGGGGGCATTTCGCTGGTGCTAGGTAATTTGACGGGTTGTTTTTTTTACGCGTTAAATTTGATATTCTACCTCTGACAAAATCGAAGCCTTTAGTGACCAAATTACCAATACCAGAAACGACAGTCTCGCCGATCTTTCCTATTGCTTTTGACGCGAATTGCTTAGCTGCGGGTCCTATTTTAGGGACTACCCGCGTAACGAAACTTTTAACGATGTCGCCGAGTCCATTGCCGTGGATATATTTGTATACAGGCAATCGAGAGTTAACTATGCGGACCTGTCTAGGTCTGCGCTGATGTTTGTGAACATTCATGTTATTTCAATTACGTTGTTTTAATCGATGAGTTCATCGACGAGTTCCTTGTAAATGTAGGAGTCGATAACACCGCCGCGGAATAATCGCTGACAAATATCTGAGGCCTCGTTGATTATTTCACGAGAATTATTTCCAGCTCGCTTTCCTCCGATTAATATTTCGAGGCGAGATACGTCGTTGACGACGCTGTCAGGGCAAACGGTATATCCGCTTCCTGTTTTTTGTTCTGGAAACATTTGTGAATGTAACGACGATATTAAATCTTCCTCTTCCTCCTCCGGTTCTTTTTCTTATTTTTGTTTTATTTTTTCTTCTTTTTTCTCTTTTTCTCTTTGTTCTACGTTTTTCACAAATTCACGAAATTCAGAATCATATTTGTAGGGAGGACTTTTGCTGGCAAAATATATCCACTCGATCCACTTTTCTTTTTCAAGAGGTTTTCCATGAACCTTTGGTTTTAAATATTTGTCCCTTTCATCATAATCCGCGGCAATATCGACTAAATTTTCCCCTTTTTTGAGCCTTTCATATACATCACTGGGAAAAATAAGTCTGATAGCACGATGAAGATTTTCATAAACGTCTCTCGTCTTTTCTTCCTTTGGTTGAATTGTTTCTTGTGATTTACGCAAAGATTCTATGTTTTGTTCTCTCCTTGTATCTGCAGTGCTTAGAAAACAAATATACAAAGGATTAGTTTTTTTCGCCTGGGATAAATTAAATCTAGCTCGGAATATATTATTATACCAAGTTTCTCGCGTTTTAATTTTTTTCAATCCATCTTCTGTTAAAAAAATCTTCCTGTTGTCAAAAGTATCTTCCGCATATGCACCAAATAATCCAAGGTTATTACCAAATGATTCAAGTTGTTTCGTTATTGCGCTCCAACCACTATCAGTAAATTTTTCTTTTATTACATCTCGAGGTTCTCTTCCATGACCTTCTTCTTCTTCTTCTTCTTCTTCTTCTTCTTCTTGCTGTGGTTGTTCTTGAGGCAATTGTGCTTGTGCTTGTACTTGCTGCAATTGTTCTTGCCGCGCTTGCGCTTGTGCTTGTAATTGTGCTTGGCGAATTTGTTCAAGCTGACCTGGCACTGCTCGAGTATGTTCCTCAATATCTCTCGTCATGGGAACAATTCCGCGTTTCCTGAGTTCCTTATCATCCTTTTTGTCACCATATGCGACTCGCTCAACTGTTTCAGTGACTGGACTTAACAATCTCGACGATAAATCGGTAAGATGATACTTCGCGTCTTCGTAATCGCGAACATTTTTCTTGAATAATTTTTTTACTGGAATAAGTTTCTTTAGTGCCGCTAATTGTTCTCGCGCTAATCTAGCAGAATGAGGCTCTCCAACTGTGCTAGTTTTCGAACTCATATTATTTTCAAGTATATTATTTTAATGCGACGTAAAATTGGCCAAAGCAGCCCCACGTTGCAACAAAAAAATTAACACAAAACTTATCCCGGAGAACATTCCCCGGGATTTATTTTTCCTGTCTCGGATGCTATATTTACTAACACACACGGCGCGACCAACCGATGCATCCCGTCTGAAATGCATGAAAATTAGCTTCCGTAGAAGGCTGTAAAAGTGAAATCTGAGGCTTCTACGGAGAAAGTTCGCGTAGGAAGGTTTATTTTGTCGAAACGCACTGGTCTGTTAAACTTCCCTGCTGCTGTTAAGAAGTCTGAAACAAATGTATCAGACTTCTTTATTACGACCAAAGAGAATACGACCTTCCCGAGCTAAACACGTCAACCCTGTGACTAAGCCTACCGTACCAACCTTAGTGATTTCAACCAAATCATCATCATCATCAACAGTACGCAGTCCAGAAGTAGGCCTCAGCCGTGGCAAAGGCTTAAGACAGTTAAAGTTGATTGCTTAAACTCACCCCTACACCAAAAAAAAACAAAGGCCCTTTTCAGGGCCACCCACGTCTCTCGAAAAGAAATACAATTTCAATTGCCAATAACTCAAAAAAAAAAAAAAAAAAACATTTTACCCCTATAGTACGTGTATATGAGTGCGTGAGTGTACGTTCTTATTTTAAAATCAAAACTCAAAGACACTTATCTTATATAATTAAAGTATTCTTTTATCAATAGTTACAATCCAATTCACAACAACAGAGCACTTTAAAAAGTTCATAAACTTCTGTTGTCATTGTTTACTCTCTCTGTTTTTTAAATTTCTTCACCCTCACAGGCTTTTCCTTTTCTTCCTCCTCACTTTCTTCCCTTCTTCTTTTCTTCTCCTGTTTCTTTTTTCTTTACCTGGCTGCTTTCTTCCTCTGAAGAATCCCTCTCTTCCTCTGAAGAATCCCCATTTTCTTCTGACTCCTCTTGTTTCTTTTTTGGGCAATCTGGAGACCAATGTCCTTTTTCTTGACAATAATAACAGGTATCTTGACTTTTGTCTTTTCTAGCCCCTTTTTTTCTTTTTTGATGGTCTGGACACTCTGAAGACCAATGCCCTTTCTTCTGACAGATATAGCAAGTATCTTGACTCTTATCTCGAAAGGAAGGAGTGTAGTCCGTCGGCTGGTCTGAAGAGAATTTTCTAATGACCCCTCGCAAAGCTCTGATGAAACGTTCCATCTGGGTAGTCTCTTCCATCGTTGTGCTCGGTTTGAGAGTGAAAAGAATAGTGAAAGGACAAGACACACACCCTTTTATATACGCTGGTCTGGCATGACTATAAATTAGTCTATGGTGTTTAAACTTGAATCATTTGACATTTTGCACTCAAGATGAAACGATCCAATTCATTTGAGAAGAAAGAAGAAGAAAGTAAGAGGCAGAAACGTGATGTATCGCCTCGTACCAGAGCTGAAGTCTTGGCACAAATTCATGCCAGTGATTTTGAAGAGGACATGAGTGAACCAGAATCCAAACCCTCTAAACAAAGTTCGCCACCCTTAGTCAACCCTGAAAAGTACTATTCCATTCGAGAGACGGAAAAGCGCTCCTCTAGAAAATTTAGAACCACGGCTTACAAATACACGGTGAAGTTTAAAGATTTCAAGGCTGAAGTACCGTTAGAGAAAGCAGAAGGGTTCATCATCGGAGTGTGGGATTCTTTGCTCACCACACTCAAGCGACAATGTCAACCGAAAGAAGACGATCGCTTGAGGCTTTCCATACAACACGACGGTTTGAAATCCCCTGTTTGGATCGAGTTTAGCACCCCTGCAGAATTGACCACTTCCAAAGACATGGACAAAATTCAACACGTGCAACAATCTAATGACCAGTTTGAAATCACCGATGGAAAAGCCACACTGGACATGACCCACGTCTCTCCTCCTCAAGGGACTGGACGCATAAAGATGTTATTGGTGAACGAGCTTCGCAACACCAAAACAAGTCTCGTCCGAATTAACAACCCTCAAGACCAGATGTGTTTAGCCAGGGCTATCGTGGTGGGACGAACCTATGCCAACAAGAACGACACGGTAGAATGGAAAAGAGCCTGGGAAACTATTCGAAAATCGGACCGAGCCAAACAACGAAGTGAAGCAGAACTCCTGTTGTAACAAGCCGGACTGTCCAAAGACACACCCTGTGGCATTCCTGAGATGCAAAAATTGCAAGATGTCCTAGCTCCACGATACACCTTGAAAGTGTAATCTCAAGAAATGCGCGGGCCTCTGTTGTTTCGAGGGAAAGACTTTAAGGATGGAAAATACATTCATGTCTATTATCACGATGACCATTTCGATACCATTACCAGTATCACCGGATTTCTAGGATACAGATATTACTGTGAGAAATGTGACCATGGTTATAATAATCGAGAGCAACACAAGCATTGTGGATCGAAATGCTCAGGATGTTTGGCCTCTCAACCCTGTCTGAGCGAAGGACCAGTGCCTTGTTCAACTTGTCTGCGCACGTTTGTCAGCCCTACCTGTTACCAACAACATCTGAAGACGCAAGGTTCACAGCAGAAATGTGCTTGTCAACTGCTGACATTGTGCCCTACGTGTGGACAAGGCCTACGTGCCAATAATGCCAAGGCACACGTATGTTCAGGAAAAAAAAAATGTCACATTTGTCATCACATCGTGGACTTAGAACATCAATGTTACATGCAAAAATACCAACACCAACAAAAGGAAGAGGATGGTCACAAGAAGAAGAATAAAGGCAATTTCATCTTTTTCGATTTCGAATGCATGCAAGAGACTGGCATTCACATTCTTAATTTCTGCGTGGCTCATCGAGCGTGTGAGAAGTGCATTCAAGAACCTGTTTTCAGTCATTGCCCTCACTGCAGCAAGATTCCTGGAGGGCGTGAAAAAATCTTTCGAGGACCGAACACGTTAGCCGATTTTGCCCAATGGGTCTTAGACCCCATCGACAAGACGTGGAGCCAAGAGGACATCGAACGTTACGGAGATTGTCATCGTCATGCCACAGTGATGGCTCACAATTTCTCCGGATACGATGGACAGTTTCTTTTGAGATACTATACGGAACAAGGCACCGAACGTCCTAAAGTGACTTTGAACGGAGCCAAAATCATTTTCATGCAAGTGGGACAAGTACAGTTTAAAGATTCGATAAGTTACTTGGCCATGCCTTTGAGTCGAATGCCTAAAACGTTTGGAAAGACAGAAATGGCTAAAGGGTACTTTCCACACTTTCTCAATACGGAAGCCAATCAACACGCCGTTTTACCCCATTTACCTCAGGCTCACTATTACCACTCCGACAACATGCGTACCGAACAACGAGAAGCTTTCTATGCTTGGTACCAGGCTCACGCCTGGGACCCTTTCGACTTTCAGGAAGAAATGCTAAAATATTGTCGTTCCGACGTGGACATTCTACGGCGTTGCTGTGGAAAATTTCGAGAACTGTTCATGGAACACGGAGGGGTCGATCCTTTGAAAGAAGCTTGCACCATTGCCAAAGCGTGTTCCTTAGTGTATCGACAACGATTCATGCCTGAAAACACCGTGGATGTCACGAGCCCTCAATCGACCAACTATGTCAAACGTCAATACTCGGTCAAAGCCCTACGTTGGTTACATTACTTGTGCGACAAGGAAGACAAATGGATTCAGCATGCCCGCAACGGAGGAGGCGAAAAGACCATCGGAACGTATTCGGTCGATGGCTGGGACTTAGAAAACCCCAAGATCGTGTACGAGTTTAACGGTTGCTTATTTCACGGATGTCCCGTCTGTTACCCTGATCGTAGCACTAAAAATCAGTTTTTACAACGAACCATGGAAGACTTGTACCAGGCCACTTGTCAGCGACGCCTAAAGTTAGAACAGTAAGGATACCAAGTGGTGGAAATGTGGGAACACGAATACGATCACCGTTTGAAAATCGATCTCGAGTTTAAACGCCTCGTGAAAAGTTACAAGCTGATGGACCCCCTGAACCCGAGGGATAGTTTGTACGGAGGAAGGACCAATGCCATCTGTTTGCTGTACGAAGCCGACGAAGAGAAAGGAGAAGAAATCAAATACTTGGACGTGTGTTCGCTGTATCTCTACGTGTGCAAATATTGTCGCTTTCCTGCAGGGCACCCGCAATTGCTGACGGAACACATCGACCTGAAAAACATTCGACAATACGAAGGTCTGATCAAGTGTATAGGTTTGCCGCCCACGGACTTGTACTATCCCGTACTACCTCACCATTGCCAAGGCAAACTGATGTTTCCTTTGTGCCGTACTTGTGCCGAAACGTGCAACCAAGATCAGCCTTGCCAGCACACCCAGGAAGAACGGGCCTTGACGGGAACCTGGGTCAGCGTGGAATTGTTCAAAGCTCTAGACATGGGATACCAACTGTTAGAAGTGTACGAAATTTGTCACTTTCCCAAGACAGAACAATACCACAAGGGTGACCCCGCGCAGAAAGGCATTTTCGCCGACTACGTGGATGCCTTTTTGAAACTGAAGCAAGAAGCCAGCGGCTATCCTTCCTGGTGTCACACTCCCGAAGACCAAATAAAATTCAAAGAGAAATACTATGAACAAGAAGGTATCACTATAGACCACATCGAGAAAAACGAAGGCAGGCGATCGTTTGCCAAAGTGATGTTAAATTGCTTGTGGGGTAAAATGGCACAACGACCGTGTTTACCCAAGACGGAATATTTGACAGAACCTTCCCGCTACTTCCAGATGATTCACGACAAAACCAAATACATGAAACACGTGGACGTCGTTCGCGAGGATTTGATCTTGGTCAATTACGAAGAAGATCTGGACTTTGTACAAGACGACCCTTTTGGAAATGTCATTATTGCGGCTTACGTGACAGCCCATGCTCGCTTAAAATTGTACGAAGTTTAAGAACTGTTAGGGGAACGTGTCCTGTTCTTTGACACGGACAGTTGCATCTACATCGATCACCCGAGTCAACAGCACCCTGACATAGAAGGAGATCGTTTAGGAGCCTGGACAGACGAGCATCCCGATGACAAGATTCTAAGTTTCGTCTGTGGCGGTCCCAAAACTTACGGCTACGAATACCGGGACAAACAAGGAGAAGTGCACACGACGTGCAAAGTGAAAGGATTGACTCTGAATTATCGTACTAGTCGAGTGGTCAACTTTGGGGTACTGAAAGAAGCCTTGCAATCGGGAGAGGATGAACATTTTAAAGTGACCACCTATCAAACGAACAAGATTGTACGTTTACCCACTCACCACATCGTCAGTCGACCCTTGGAAAAAGTCTATCAAATCGTGTACCAGAAGCGAGTTCGACTTCCCAATCATTTCACCTTACCGTATGGACACGTTGGTATAAAACATTGGTTGTAAGAGGATAGTCACCCATTAGAAGGATGACTTCGCCACAGCAAGAATCGAGTGAGAAACCCGACCCTTTTTCAGTCTTCTTACCTGACTATTGTGATTGTGCCCGTCGATTGAACACGTTTCAGAAATGGCCTACTGATAGGGAAGGATTACCTTCTTCGCATGTTTTAGCTAGAACAGGATTTGTCTACTTGGGACCTGAGTCAGGATTGGGATACGAAGTACAGTGTTTCGCTTGTGGCCTGAAGTTACGAATGGATCTATGTATCTATAAACATTCAGCTATTCTGGAACATACTCGATGGTCTCCACACTGCCCTTACCTTTCTATAGCCTTTCCACCCATGACATTGCTGTACAATGATGACGGTACCTTAGAGACGGTACCTTCCAAAACAAGACATAAAAAACAAAAAAAGAAAGATGTACAAGCTGGAGACTGCATTGCGACTAATATAAAAAGGGGCTATGGTCAAGATCGATAGTTCATTGGGACTACCAGGACCGAGCGAACAAGATGAATACTTTCAGAGAAACACAAAACAAGTTTAGAAAGGCACAATTCATGTGTGGGACTTCTGAAGTGGAATGCGATTGTGAGCCTTGCGATGGGTACGATGCTGTTCGTTGTGACCTTAGCGATGCCGTAAAGCATCATGGGAACTTTAGTGTCACTACCCCTATCATGGAAAGTGATGCTGTGCGTGTCAAACCTGAGGGATGCGAAAGCGATGCCACCCGTGCTCTTGGACATTTTACTGGGTTTCGTTTTAAAGGTGGATGTTCACCTTCACGTCTACCCCCCTACGGATGTCATCCAGCCCTGAGCAAACTCCTGTTCATGTCACCCAACCCTCATCGAAACGAACCTGTGAAAGACGAATATTCGTTTCCTGTGCAATTGTCGGAATACTGCGACTTTGAAAATCGTCTTCAATCGTTCAAAGGAAAATGGCCTAAGTATCTGGGAGGACCGACCCCCGAAGAATTAGCCAGAGCCGGATTGTTCTACTTGGGCGAAGGAGATAAAGTCAAGTGCTTCAGTTGCGGTGTGTCACTTCACCACTGGGAACCGCAAGATTCGGCCTACGTAGAACATGCTCGATGGTCACCGAATTGTCATTACTTACCCTTAGTGGGACTGAGACATGAAAGTAACTTACCATGTCATTGACGAAGAAGAAACCAGTTTGGCTAGGAGTCAAATGTTGGACATCACCGAGACCAGTATTTAAACTTCATTTCAAACACCATATTGAATCATTACCTAAAGAACTGCAAGAGAAGATTTACAAGGAAGTTTGGCAGGGACTTGCCAGAGTGAAATCTCAATGGGTGACTGTAGAACTTTTGTGCCGAGAAATTCACAAGAGGAAAGTGAAAAAAGTCAACCAGTGTGTTAAATTTCTTTGGGTCAAGTGTGCGTTCGTCCTATTGTATTACTCTAGACCGTTTACATCAAAAGAGTTCAGTGACATTCTTGGACGTTACCCTGCATGGCAGTGGTCAGAAATTATTCACTATGTGGATTACTTTTGCTCTAGGAGAAGATTGTCAATTGTACGGACTGACTTATTTATGGATACTTTACAAGAGAACATTCGTGCTTTGCCTGTGGAATTGAGAGAAAGAATTTACCGAGAGCTGGTCAAAATACAAGTGAAACGTAATGAACAATTGCATCCGTTACGTCACCAGATCTTTAACCACTGGTACCTGAATGGTATAAGAGAACTGATTCGTCAGAAATTGTTTCAGTGGTCAGACCTTGTACAATACTTCCAGCCCCCCGATCATCCACGTGTTGATCATTTTGGTTATTTCGAGATTCACCTAGTGCAACACATTGAGGAAGACAAGGTAAAGGATTACCGACATATTTTACGTGGAATCTACTTAGCGGAAGACGAAACTTCTAAACAAAGTCTGACGTTTCGGTTACAGTATGCAACATTTAGATTCCTCACTGGAGAACGATGATCTCTGGCTAGAAAGTACATGTATTGCTTCCGAAACAAAGAGACTATAAAAACAGGCTGCCATGCCACGACTTATGTCGTATGTAATCCAACAGATTCCGTGGAAGGAACTCAATGACCATATTCAAACCGTGGATCATTACCATCAATTATTACAAGAACTGTATCCATTCAATTTGGGTCGACAAGTGGTGTGTGTCTTAGTGACTTGTTTTCTGGGATTTCGTTTACCAGCCGATTCCTTGTGGACTCTTTGCGAACAGTACTTACCACCTCAATGGCCTTAAATGGTCACGAGAGTCCTTTAGCTCAAAGCCTTACATTTTCATCTGGATACTTCTCGACCTCTACGGGAAAAAAAGATTCGTCAACTTTTAGCTACCCAAGACGTGTATGACGATGTGTGTGTAGCTTGTGACTTACATCCCCATTGGACAGATGTCCGTGCCTGGAAAGAATGGGATTTTGAGGCTTGGACCCAAGAAGTGGCCCAGTATGCACGAGACATGTTCAAGGAAAAAAGTTACTTTTCAACCTGTGTTAGTGACGGTGCCAGAAGAACCTGTCACCCAGGACAGGCCTGAAAGACCCTTTCGGGAGGACACTTGTGTGACCTTACCCCTTATAGAACTGGTCAGAACTTTACCCAAAACATGTTGTACAGACACTTGTTTTTATTCCACGTTGATGGTTATCATGTGCCTTTTATCCTTGTACTTAAGCCTTTGGCTTTTATGTATTTTTATCTTTCGTATTCATGTTTAAAACATTCAAGAAACGTGTTCTGAAAAAAGTATATAAACTCTTGTGTTGTTTGTTTTCGTGTCACAAGTGACATTCCTCACACTATGGCTACCTCTGCTGTCTCTGCTCCCTCTTCCTCTACTGACAAAGTCATCGACGAACACTTAGATCGTGCCAGTTGGGAGGCTTTGTATCTTCGCCATCCTTTTAACATGCTCATTGCCGGACCTAGCGGTTCAGGCAAAACTGAATTCGTCAAACGTTTTATAGAACATAAACATCATTTGATCGATCGACCACCTCAGCGGATCGTGTGGTGTTACACAGAGTGGCAATTGGCGTACAGCCTCTTGCGAGAAAGTCAACGCGATTCCATCGTGTTTGTGGAAGGCATTCCTAAAGAAGACGACGGCATCGTCTCTGACTCTCGTCAAACCCATTTGGTCATTTTCGACGACATGTTAGGAGAAGACGAAGAAGAAATTAAACTGTGGTTCACGCGCAAAGGGCATCACCGTAATGCCAGTGTCGTTTACATCACCCAAAATTTGTTTCAACAAAGTAAAGCCCATCGCACCATCAGTCTCAATGCGCATTACGTGGTCTTGTTTAAAAGCCCTCGAGATAAATCGCAAGTGCAAGTCTTAGCCAAACAGTTAGGAACGCCTTGGCTGACTCAGGCGTACGACGATGCCACTCAAACTCCACACACCTATTTACTCGTCGATTTGAAACCTACGACCCCCGATGATTTGCGATTTCGCACCCACTTGTTTCACCACTGGTGCCAAGACGGAGGGCCTGTCCTGTACACGTCTCCGTCCTCGACTTAATTTCACTCCACATAAAAAAATCTATAAAAACCTCAGACCCTTTTCGTCTGTCTCACACAACGTCAACATGACGTCCCTTCAGTCGCATCTTCCCGTCAAATTGATTCGTGCCTTGTATGGCATCAGTCGAGAAAAAAATCCACAAATACGAGTTCGTGTCTTAGAAGCTAGTCTCAAAGAAGTCTTACGATGGTTCACGGTGACGGCACTTCAATTACTCCAAGGAATTATTCAGATTCCTCATCAAACTAAACGCTTTTTTGATCGAAACAAAGTCGCTTTAACCCAACTGGCCGATCCCCGCATCGACACTCAAACCAAAAAACAAATCATTTTGAAACCTGGAGGGAGCGGTACTCTAGGAGGGGTCATCATTCGTTCTCTCTTAAGATGGGATCCTAATGCCCCCAAACTTCTCCCCAAGAAAAAAGTCCAACGAAGCCCCAAGAAGAAGAAGAAAAAGACGAGGTCCCCAAGGAGAACTTCTCCAGTGGCGGGACCCTCCTCGTACCAGACACCACCCCGGAAAAAGAAAAGAAGCCCCCTGAAAAAGAAACAGAGAAAAAGTCCACATAAGAAAACTACTCGCAAGAGAGGCACTTCGGCCAGGACGCACCCTTACACTCGCAAACCACGACCTACCACGGCGGTGACTGCGTCTCCGGCAGCCTCACGTTCCTCCACTTCTCCGTTGATGACACCAAGAACTGAAGAGTACTTGGAGACGTTGATCACACCAAGAAGATCTCCGTTGATGACCCCAAAAAGAACTTCCCCAGTGGCAGGACTCTCCAATTTAGTGGCAGTGGCTGCTGCTCACAAAGTACCTTCTTCCAAAAGTTCAAGAAAGATCGGGCATGTTACAAAGTTTACTGGATTTGTCCAAGCAAGAACTGGCTCGATTTAGTCCGTTGCGTGCCCCTGCACGACGTGTCATGCCTGTCCTCAAATTGATTCGACGTAAAGACAATCAGTGGCGACACGTTCCAGTATCAAAAAGGCCTGTGACCAAGTCAGGGGTATCAGTGTTTTTGGTGCTGAAGACTCAAAGATGTCACCCTCCAGAGAACATCCCTCTTCTAAACAGCCCCAAGGAAAGAAAAGAAAAGGACTGCCTCCTCGTTTAGTCAAACATGGGGGCATGTTATCTGTCCTGTCCAAAGCTTCTCCACCTCTACGAAAAAAACTCAATCAGCCTCCAAAGAGGTCATCGATACTGTGTTCGAATGTTGTTTGAACGTCTTGAAAGGCACGATCCCTTTGTCCAAACACCAGAAACAATGCTTAGGCAAACATCGTCACGTTCTTGGCCAAATAGTTCAAAAGAAAATTTCCATTCGTCAAAAGAAGAAGATGTTGGTCCAACGTGGAGGCATTTTACCCCTCTTGTTAGGTCCCTTACTGAAAGGAGTCTTGGGAACCATGTTGGGAGGACTGGTGGGAGCAAGATAAAAGGCCCTCTGAAGTCCCAAGATCTCAAAATCGACCCCTCACAACCCCATGGAAGGACGAAAACTAGCTTTAGTGCCTTACAAACGATGGATGGAATACCATCGTTGACAAGAACAACGCACCCCGCATTTATCTCCCAATCCCAATTTGAGCGAGATGTCCCAGTTACAACACGAATTGCAGTCCTTGATGGATCGTCAAGATTTGTCCGAAACAGAAAAATCGCAAAAGTACGGTCAACTCTTGCAACGACTGCAACTCTTTCACCAGAAAGCTTTAGACGAAACAGCTCTACCCACTTTGAAAGATTTTAAGACCTTGATGAAAAGTCGAGCACCATCACCACTACCACCACCACCACCACCCCTACTACCATCCCCAGGGGTCACCAGAGATGCTACCCCAAGAAGACCTAAGGAAGAAGAGATACGAGAAGTGTTTCAAACACCGTCAGCAGCTCCCATTTCGAGTAAGATTTCAGCATCCTTGTTGACCCCGTCCCCCACACCCCAAGGAAAAGAAATGAAAGCTTGGGTTAAAAAGTTGATGTCCACTCCTCCTTTGACAGAAGTGAAAAAGAAAGAAGGGAAACCAGAAGTGAAAAAAGAAAAGAAGACCAAAGCCCTTCCATTACCACCTCCACTACCTTCGACTTCTACTTCCGTAGCCCATCGGACACGTAAATCCGTTTCTAAACCACCCTTTCGTCCCACCCAAAGTAGCATCACCGAAGAGTGGGTGACTTATTAACACACAAACAAACACAAAAATGGAAAAAGTCTTAGCCAGCATTTACTACGATCACTTGCATCCTGCAGGTTACGCAGGAGTTCAAAAATTGTATCGTGCTGCCAAAACTCGACTGAAAAGTCTCCGTTTACCCCAAGTGCAACGATGGTTACAAGAACAAGCTACCTACACTTTACACAAACCCATTCGACACAAGCTTGCCAGAAGTCGCACCCAAGTGGAAGGCATCGATCATCAATGGCAAGCCGATTTAGCCGATGTCTCTCATTTGGCCAACTACAATCGTGGCTACAAATATTTGTTTTGTGTCATCGACGTCTTTTCCAAATTTGCCTGGGTCGTGCCCTTGACTTCCAAATCGAGCAGCGAGTTAGTGCGAGCCCTGCAACGGGTGTTGAAACAAAGCGGTCGTCACCCTCTTCGATGGCAAACGGACAAAGGCACCGAATTTCTGAACCAAGCTTTCCAAAAAGAATTAAAGTAACGTGACATTCATTTTTTTACCACCGAGAATCCCGAAACCAAAGCCAGCATCGTGGAACGTTTTCAACGCACTTTGAAAGAACGCATGTGGAAATATTTTACGCATCACCACACTCTGAAGTACATCGACATCTTACCGCACCTGGTGCAAGCGTACAACCAATCTTACCATCGAAGCATCGGACGTGCCCCGCAAGAAGTGACTCCCGAGAAGGAAGTGCTGGTGTTTGAGCGCCTGTTTGGTACATCCCCGACGAGGGCTGTCCCCAAGAAAAGTGGAATGTTGGCCGTAGGAGATTGGGTGCGCATTGACAAAACCAAACGCACTTTCGACAAAGGTTACTTACCTAACTGGACGACCGAATTGTTTCGTGTCACTGGACGAGTGCATGGCCGTCATCCTGCCGTCTATAAATTGGAAGACATGAACGGAGAAGTGCTCAAAGGAACGTTCTATTTGCCCGAGTTACAACGTGTCACCAAAAAAGAAGATGACGTGTACGACATCGAAAGCATTCTCAAACGCAGAACCCGTAAAGTGGGCAAACGACGTGTCAAAGAAGTCAAAGTACGTTGGAAAGGATATCCACCCAGTTTTGATTCTTGGATCGACGCTTCGCAAGTCATCGACTATAAAAAGAAGTGACCATCATGCCCTTTCACACAGACGCAGCTACTACGGCTACCAATCCTTCAACCAGTTCTTCTCTGCAAGATTTACAAAAACAACCCTTGTGGATGTGGTGCGCAGAACGTGTGCCTAAAACGCAAACCGTCTTTTTCTGCCAAATCTTCGTGGTGTATTGTGTCATCGGGGCAGCCATTGCCAATTTGAGTTTGCAACAAGGAGACAAACAATTGTGGACCATTTTATTGAGCAGTTGCATCGGTTACCTGCTTCCCAATCCCTCCCTGAAATTCTCCTCGAACGGGAACCACGGTAACCTAGTGTCCAGTGTCAGTGCCAGTCACCACTCCACTAACAACCACAACCAGAACCCCATTTTAGGCGGAGACACGTCTCTGACGTCCAGTAATCCCTCGGACAGCCACAGAACTCTGGAATTATGAGTCACCAAAACCAATTTTACTTAACCTTACCCAGTGACAGTTCCATGGAGCTGTTTCCCAACAACACGTTGTGCTGTTACACGGCCAAATTACCTCAGGTCATCCCGTTAGATCACGAAGCCCATTGGGAAGTGGCTTTAGTGGAAATCATTCACCCGAACCAAGTCCACAATGTCCTTCCCAATCAAAATAAATTTGATGTGGAAGTTCATGACGAGTCAGTGCAAAAGTTCTTGAATACCCCATGTCAAATATGATTACAAAACCTATGATGACAAAACTCAAAAGTGGACCTACCACTTGTTCGTTTCCCCAGGCTATTATTTTAGTGGTCAACATTTGGTGAGCACCATAGCCTCCAGATTTAATGTCGTGTTTCTGAAAGCTTTGGAAAGTGTCAGAAAAAGTGTCACCATGGAATACCACAAAGCAGCTGGTCGCTTCTTGATGAAATTTGACGGGAGTAAAATCCTGTCCATTTTATTTTGTCCTGAATTATTTGACATGTTGGGCGGATACATGGACATGAGAATGATCTTGCTCAAGAAAAACGAATTACCAGTCATTTATGACAACGAGTCTTTTACCAAGTTATTTCGTGCCCCGGTAGAACTGAACCAAGGACTGAATTTGATGTTAGTGTACTCCGATGTGGTGGAGTACAACGTGGTGGGACACACCTCTGTGCCGTTACTGCGTCTCATTCCTTTCAAAGTGGATTCTGCCACGAACGCTGACGAGGAAGGTATGAAACACTTATCACGTCCACCGCGAATTTGTACATCCTCACTATTTGCCTGTCAGCAAGTCGTATTTGGACACGGTCAACATTGCTATATAAGGAGATTTGGGACAAAATATTCCATTCACCAAAGGAAAAGTCACAGTGAAACTCCATTTTCGAAAACGGTTCTCTCACGACTCATAAGTCATGTATCCAGTGTACCGAGGGGTTGCTCGACAGCGAGGACACGGTTTAGGAGATATGTTAAAATCGGCCTTTCGTTCGGTGGCCCCGGTGTTGAAACCGATGGTGACACGCGGATTGCACGCCTTGAAAGATGCGGCACTGACGCAAGGCAAAGAATTTCTCCAAAATGTCATCATCGACAAAAAACCCCTAAAGAAGCCTTCATGAGGGCAGGCAAAAATGTCTTGCTGCAAACGGGTAAAGACCTTTCGGGCCGACGAGACACACCTATAAATGCCCTGCACACTACCGAGTCAGGCATTCAGCAAGGACAAGGCAGAAAGAGACGACGAAGAAAACACCCTTTCACCAGACTTCACACTTCTAAAGCTAGAAAGGCCAAGAAAAGAAGAACCGTTCGAGACTTAGACGTTTTCGATTATTAAAGTATCGAGAAACGGAATAAAATGATGCACCGAGAGTCTTGCGCTTGTTCCAAGTCGGAACTGGATCTGTTTGCCATGCCCCCCACCATGATGACGATCCAAGAATCCCAGTGGGTGGAATTTCATCCCGTCTTCTCTTTAACGGATTCCGCTCCCATCGAGTTTGACATGAAAGGACAACCCGAAGATTGCATCGATCTGAATAGCAGTTACCTGTATTTGAAAGTCAAAGTGATCAAAACGGACAACACCAATCATGGAGCCAATGATAGAGTAGCGCCCGTCAACAATTTCATGCATTCCTTGTTCAGCGAAGTTGACTTGTACTTGAATAACAAACTGGTCAGCAGCAGCATGGATACTTACCCATATCGTGCCTACCTGGAAAATCTCTTGACGTACGGAAAAGAAGCCAAGGATACTCATCTGGATGCTTGCGTGGTATGGAAACCTGACACGGCAGGTGTAGGCACGTTTAACGACACAGCCCTTGCAACAGATGACGAACCTCATAATGTGGGGTTTAACACACGTAGAAATAAAATTCTGCAAGGGCGAAGTTTAGAACTGATGGATCGTTTGCATTTGGACATGTGGTTACAAGAAAAGTATTTGCTGAACGGAGTGGATATCCGTCTGAGACTGAATCGTAGCAGTGCCGCTTTCCATTTGATGGCACATGCCAATGAATACAAAACTTTCATTCAAGAAGCCCGACTTTACGTGCGTCGTGTGGAAGTGTTACCTAAAGTGGGAAACGACGTCAGTCAGACGTTGAGCAGAACGACCGCCAAGTATCCGATCCGACGAGTGGAAGTGAAAACGTTCACCATTCCTGTTGGACAGCGATCCATGATCGAAGATCATCTGTTCCAAGGAAAGTTACCCAAACGTTTGATCGTTGGTATCGTCAGGAATTCAGCTTTTAATGGACTTCACAACGAAAATCCTTTTGAGTTTCGACACTTTGGCGTGTCCAAGATCGAAGTCATTCGCGACGGCAAGACCTTGTGTACCCGACCCTTTGAGCCTACCTTTACCCAGAACCATTACTTGAGATCGCACTTGTCCATGTACGAAGCCACGGGACAGTTAGGAACCAACACCAGTCATGGCATTATGTACGAGGATTACGCAGGAGGCTATGCTTTGTGGGCTTTCGATTTCACTCCAGACCAAGGCAGCGACGAGGGACATTTCCACCCTATAAAATCCGGCCAAATTCGTGTGCAAATTCAGTTTGCAAACCGAGACCCTGCTTATCCAACGTTGAACGTCATCCTGAAGGCAGAATTCGACAATACGATAGAAATCAACAGTTTGAGAGAAGTCATTCTAGATTATTAGAAGCCATGGAAGAATGTTATCCCTCTTTACCTAGTGGAGAAACTTTGGACATGGAATGTGAGGAGACCGTGGAATAATCCCAAGACAAAGACGAAGAAGTTGTCATGATGAAGTCGAGATGGCCAGAACAAGAAACCCATTTAGTCTCCTGTTTTGCTACATTCCTGACAGATGTAATGAAAGAATTGATCAAGGAAGAGTGCTATGGATGTCACAACAATCATCGCAGTGAAATTCAACACGACAAATGTCTGATGTTGAGCCAAGAAGAAAAATTGGACGAATATCTGGACAAAGCTTGGGGTGTCATCGAGATAGAATTCGTGTTGAACGAGTGGTATAAAGGCTTGGATAAACATTCTTCTCCTCCATTAACGTCTCTGGAGTGTCGTCGCATCGAATCTCTCTTTGACAAGAATAAGAAGTCGGAGCCAAACGCCTTTTACTTGTCAGACATTTTCAAGCAAAAGGTCAGGATCGAATTGATGACTTATCATTACCTGTGAAGAAGAAAAAAAACATGGATACCTGGGAACTTTATTACCTTTTGAACCACAGTTCGTATACGGCTTCTTGGAATCCCGTCGTCTGTGCTAAAGATGAACTCCCTCATCGCAAACCTCAAAACCATCAAGCTTATGTCATTAACACGGACGACAGTCATCTCCCAGGAACCCACTGGGTAGCCGTCTACTTTCCTCAAGAAGGATGTGTGGAATATTTTGATTCGTATGGATTGCCCCCCTTTGGAAGACGATATCATCGACTTTATGAGAAGAAATGCTCAGACCACCCGATTCAATAATGTGAAATTACAAGGCACACATTCCTTGGTGTGTGGACAGTACTGTAGAACATTTAGTGACTCATTTTGATCCTCGTTCTTCTTCTAGAAACGATGTGAAAGTAGATCGATGGTTTTGTGACCATTATGCTTATCTTTTGTCTCAAGCTAGGAAACGTAGTGTCCATCAATGGCCTAATGACTTCCAACAATGGAAATCACAATTTCATTTACAACGTTGTCAACCCTGTCCAAAATAATGTGTAAATTGAAAAAAATGTTTGATGTTATATGGTTGGATTATTGTTAAAAATGTTAGAGTTGTTGGTTAGTGTTAAGTGATTTTGAATAAAAAATGTTGTGTTTTGAAAAAAATGCCTTTGTGGTTTGTTTGGCTATAAGAATGTTGATTCATGCTCTTTGACTTCTTACTATCCTCTCATGGCACTCATTGAACGTTGCGGCTCGAAAACCGTAGAGGGATGTTTTCCTTCACGTCCGTGCTTTGACTTTAAGAACCGGGGTAATTTCCAGTCTAACCATCCATTGTCGACTCATCGTCCTACGAAGATATGCTCCAAACTAGCTAAGCTAAACGAAGCCTACGTGAATTTGCATAGGGTCAGACACAGTCTGATACCGAAGCCAGAAGAGATAGAGAATTTGAGAATGCTAAAAGTCACTGAAGACCTGATAGAAGAGCTCTTCAGAGAAGAAGTGAACAGGGAGAAAGAAGAATGGACAGAGAAGTACAGACTTCAGAGACAGCAGCAACAGCAACAACAGCAGCAGCAGCAGCAGCAGGAACCTGAACCTGACAGAGGCTTTGTCGTTTGTCGTATCGACACCAAAGAGTTCTTCTTCTCTTTCCGAAGAAGCAGACCTATCATCAGAAAGTCTATCCTCAGAGGACGTCGCATTCTTAGAAACTAAAAAGACTGCCATAGCAAACAAAAAACAAAAAAAAACAGCCCTTTTCAGGGCTACCCAATACTCTAGAAAAGAAATAACAATCCATTTGCCCATGTGTGTAGGTAGAGTAGTGTGAATATAAACACTGACTCTTTTGTGGTGTGAGTGTATGTGTTTGTGTATAGGATTGTGTGTTTGTAAGTGCTCAAGTACGTTGGTGTGGATAGTAGATTAAGATCATGTTTTTTGTGGTGTTAGAGGTGTGGGGAGAGTAGATTTGGGGTTTGATTGGATTGCTTTGCGTATGTGAATAGTATATTGAAGTGATTAATGAAAATTTTTAGAATAGTAATGGGCAGTATAAAAAAGTGAGTGAGTGTTTCTTTTAGGTCCGCGCGTTGTTTGGTCATGATCTAGGTAAGATCAATTTTGTTTTAGGGGAATGTTTTCCTTCACGTCCGCGCTTTCACTATAAATTGAAACTGGCTGGGCAGTCTAGCTACCCTTGTTGATTGATGAAGAGAATGAATACCAGAATTGTAAAGCTTCTAGAACTCCAGATGCACCTGGAATATGTCAGGCGCATACTAAATGAACTGGCCGCGGAGGCCATTGTCGAAGAGGGAAGGATGAGAGAGGAGGAGGAGGAAAGAAGAAAAAAAGAAGAGGAGGAAAAGGAGAGAAGACATTTCAGAATCCCAGAGACAGAAAATTGGGATTCTGAAGCCACTTATCCCGCCTCTGCTCTTCCCCCAAAACGAGTGAAAAGAGGGAAGAAGATGTGTGTGGCGCCAGGCCAGGAAGGTGCCAGCATTAGATAGGTGCATCTGGAGTTAAAAACAATCAGCCCTTTTCAGGGCTACCCAATACTCTAGAAAAGAAATAACAATCGATTTGCCAATGTGTGTAGGTAGAGTAGTGTGAATATAAACACTGACTATTTTTTTATAGTGTGAGTGTATGTGTTTGTGTTTGTGTGTTTGTGTTTGTGTGTTTGTGTTTGTAAGCGCTCACGTACGTTTGTGTGAATAGTAGATTATGGGTTTGTTTATTGTTTCTTAGCGTATGTGGAGAGTATAGTTTGGGTTTTGTAACCTTTCACGTACGATTGTGTGGATAGTAGATTATGGATTTTGTTTTAATGATTTGAGTGTGTAAATAGTAGATTTGGGGTTGGTTAATTGTTGCTTCACTTATGTGGATAGTATATTATATGAAATGAGAAAGTAGGGGATGTTTTCCTTCACGTCCGCGCGTTTTAAGTGATAATCGAGGTAATATCAATTTTGTTTTAGGGGGATGTTTTCCTTCACGTACGCGCTTTAACTGTAAGAACCCACAAGGTTTGGAGGAAAGGAGAGGAGTTGATGAGAAAAGTGATGGAGGTAGAGGTAAAGAAGATTAAAGAGAGATGGAATAAAGAAAGAAAAGATCAGGAAAACAAAAAGAAACAGGCTGATTTTGAAAGGCTCAATCAGAATTGGATCAAGGTCTAGGAAAAGTTTAGAGCCTTGGGCCATCCAGACTGGATGCCAGAGGAGAAAAAGAAGAAGAAAGGAATAATGGAAAAAGTGAGGACTTGGTGGAAGAAGTGGAGGAGTTAGAAGAAGAAGAAGAAACCGAAAGGCCCTTTTCAGGGCCACTCATAGGTCTCGAAAAGAGAATGACTTTCGATTGCCTACCCCTTTTGTAAGAATTTTTTTAAAAAAAATCCCATGTTAAATTCCCCTTGTCCCTAAACAAGCCCAAACTCTATTCCCCATGTTCAATTCCCCTTGTCCCTAGACAAGCCCAAACTCTATTCCCCATGTTCAATTCCCCTTGTCCCTAGACAGGCCCAAAGCCCCATGTTAATTCCCATTGTCCCTAGAGTGGCCCAGGGCTTTTCTCCATGTTAAATTTCCATTGTCCCTAGAGTGGCCCGGGGGGGTCTGTAATGCTAATTCCCATTGTCCCTAGGGTGGCCACTTCACTACTGAGAGAACCACTGAGAAGCTTTCTCACATACCCACGTTGACCGAACCGATACCCACGCAGACAAAGGTGAAATATGTGAGTGACCTGTGTAGGCAATTGCTTTAGGGCAGTGGCCTCGGAAAGTAATATAAATACTTAACCCACTGAGTGTAGTTTCGCCGAACTGACATGAAACATAGAAGTGCCCCTGATCTGCTGAACTTACTTTTCCTATCTCATTCTGATTATCTCAGCCCGGTTGTTTCAGTCATGGCGTCCATGCGCAAGGAACTACTTTTTAAAAGAATAAGCCACTGCTGTCTTTCGCTGTGCCTGACAGAGTTACTGTAAAATCGAACAATAACAATATATTTCTAACAAAAATAAACTTGCGTCACAAAGCAACTTAAGGTCTCTCTAATGTTGATAACACACCATACAAAACATTTTAAGAAAGAGACAAACGCACACACTTATACACACAAAAGCGTAACATGTTACCTGAAACTGCGAAGACCATCAGCGCTGATCACACGAATCATCTTCTTCAATCCTCTCTTTTGGGCATTAACACACCATTGACTTTATTATACACTTAATGGTTTAAAAATATGTTGCACTTTAGGGTACGTGGGTGTAGACGAAGAACACATACACATCAAGTGAGGTGATGACTCTTTAAAGCAAGATTTTGGACTATATTTAGAATATTCAGCGAGAGAATGACGAAGGCAAGGAATTGGATGAGGTGCAAAAATACAAGCAATGAAAAAGCAAGAATGTACGCTGACCCCAAGTTTCTAGATAATTGTGATGTTTCTACAAATTTTATATGTAAAAAGGTAGCAGTGATTTTTGTTACCTGACTATACATTACATGATGTCCATGTAACAAATGTGAATGCGCCTGTTCCAAATGGGCAATGGAATTTTTCACCAGATAGGAGAAGAATGTTGAGTACCATAATGGAAGAAAAGGCTTCAATATGTGACACAAGTTTTATATAAAGAAACAAAAATAAACCGAACAAAACAACCCGTAAAAGTAAAAGAACACATACTGTTTCATAAATTATTACAAGTTATACTATCGTGTTAGAGTTTGCGATATAAGTTCGTTAAAGAATAATGGAGAGAAAAACTATATTTATTTTAGACCCTGAGCTGTTTAGTTTTAACATTCATATGAATAATATAAATTAGCAAATTACTTTTCGTTATACTGATTGAACTACAAAATCTCTAGAACATTGTACCATTTCATATTAACACGCTCGTGTATGAGAACGTTGACAATAAAAATTAAAAATCACTAGACCAGTCAAATTTGTGTGCATTAGCATCTCGTACAGCTGGTCAAAGATCTTTTTCTCAAACAAGTTAAAAATGACTAGCACTGTGGGAAGGTTTACGTATGTTTCAATATCAAAATTTAGCATTAAGGTATGATCATGTAACTAAATGTATGCATTACCTGTCTTGCTTAATAAATATTTATACTGCTTTAACCGTTGTACAACATGGTCATGTCGCCTGTTCATTAATGAAATAAACATGACTTGATTTGACTTGAATGCCTATCGCATTTTAATCATCGATACTGCGAAGAAGCAAATATTTTAAGAGGATAGTAATTGCTAACCGGTCATCAGTACAGACGATGCACGAGCAAATATGCTTTTGCATATATTTCTTGCATCAAAAGTTTACATATATTGGGACCTACTTCAACGGGACTTTCTGTATTCTAAATGATACAAGTAACATCGCAAGAAGTAATTCCTTGAAAAGGAAATGCATGGGTGGGAAAATGGTGGTTCAGAAATCTTTTTTTAAACATGTAATTTTTTTTTTCATTTTTCGTTCTCCTAATGGAATATCTATTTCACACATACCTATGCAACTATGATAAACCTTTTTTAAGTGAGAAAGTCATGTTGGATTTTTGCCCGTTGACCACATTTAAACGATTCTACAAAATCTCAAGCTAAAATTGCAATAGGAAACTACCTTTTGACAAGGAAGGTAACGGCATTGATTAATGAAGACGTGTTGTGATGTGATTTGGATTGTTAACGTAACTTTAACAATTCTTCAGTCATATCGCTACGATGTCTACATTGTGGCAGTTTATAGTGATGTCTATCACTGGGTCATCATGCCGCAGACATGTAGTATGATGTTCCACCCAGTCACATTATCCTGACACCAGGCCAACCGGTCCTGACACTAACCTCTTAATACTGAGCGCCAAGCGAGGCAGCTGTTAGTACCATTTTTATAAGTCTCTTGTATGACTCGGCCGGAGATCGAACCCACGACATCCCGCATCCGAGGCGGACATTCTAACCACTAGGCCATCGTTAATGTAGACAATTGTCAAATCATTTTTACAGGATTGTATTATGAAGAAAAAATAAGGACTTGAAAATGAATTCATTATAAAGGTCTTATAGAGAGAAAGGCAATCAAACTCTTGAAACACCAGTGCATACAGAGAAAATTAATCAATGAGCTTATCAGTTTCCTTTATAATGAACACTGTGTAACGTTTATGTATAACAATTGCCAGAAAATTGTATAATTATTATTATCATTTATGCCTTCTTGTGATTTTGCTGTGGGTATTTTACGTAACTGCGGAAATGTGTAGCGAAATCAAACGGTTTTGAAATACATTCAGAATCCTCATTCATAGCCTGTTTCCTTATGTGACGCCATGATGTCACTTGTAACATGTTAATGTGCTTTCGTACGTTTCTTATCGAAAAGTCTTTGATATAAGCATGTTAGGCACATCAGACATAAAAGGCACTTAAAATTGATTTCATCCTAGCTTCTTGACAGAATAATCAGGATTTGTGAAAGGTATATATAGATTATTGCGTATGTACAGGTGACTTTCATGTATATGTATACATGTCGTTAATGCATATGTATGTATGTCTTTAATATGTGTGTGTGTGTGTGTGTGTGTGTGTGTGTGTTTGTGATTTGGATTTTTAACGTAGCTTTAACAATTTTTCAGCCATATCGCTACGATGTCTGCAGTGTGGCAGTTTTTAGTGATGTCTAGCACTGGGGCATCATGCCGCAAATATGTGGCATGATGTCCCGCCCAGTCACATTATCATGCCACCGGGCCGACCAGTCCTAACACTAATCTCTTAATGCTGAGCGCAGCTGTTAGTACCATTTTTGTAAGTCTTTGGTAGGACTCGACCGGGGATCGAACCCACTACCTCCCGCATCCGAGGCGGACGCTCTAACCACTAGGCCACCGGAGCGGTTTATATATATATATATATATATATATATATATATATATATATATATATATATATATATATATATATATATATATATATATATATATATATATATATATGCATATATGTGTGTGTGTGTGTCTATGTGTGTGTGTCTAATGTATATTGATACAAATGTCTTTAATGTATGTGGATATGTGCATACAATGTATGTGGATATGTGCATTTAATGTACGTGGATATGTGCATTTAATGTACGTGGATATGTGTATATAATGGATGTGGATAAGTGCATATAATGGATGTTGATATGTGCATATAATGGACGTGGATATGTGCATTTAATATACGTGGATATGTGCATATAATGGATGTGGATATGTGCATATAATGTATGTGGATATGTGCATTTAATTTACGTGGATATGTGCATTTAATATACGTGGATATGTGCATATAATGTACGTGGATATGTGCATTTAAAGTACGTGGATATGTGCATTTAATGTACGTGGATATGTGCGTATAAGGGACTTGGATATGTGCATATAATGGATGTGGATATGTGCATTTAATGTACGTGGATATGTGCATTTAATGGATGTGGATATGTGCATATAATGGACGTGGATATTTAATGTACGTGGATATGTGCATACAATGGATGTGAATATGTGCATATAATGGATGTGGATATGTACATTTAATATACTTGGATATGTGCATTTAATATACTTGGATATGTGCATATAATGGATGTAGATATGTGCATATAATGGATGTGGATATGTGCATTTAATATACGTGGATATGTGCATATAATGTACGTGGATATGTGCATATAATGTACGTGGATATGTGCATTTAATGTACGTGGATATGTGCATTTATTGTACGTGGATATGTGCGCATAATGGATGTGGATATGTGCATTTAATGTACGTGAATATGTGCATATAATGGATGTGGATATGTGCATATAATGGACGTGGATATTTAATGTACGTGGATATGTGCATACAATGGATGTGAATATGTGCATATAATGGATGTGGATATGTGCATTTAATATACATGGATATGTGCATTTAATATACTTGGATATGTGCATATAATGTACGTAAATATGTGCATTTAATGTACGTGGATATGTGCGTATAAGGGATGTGGATATGTGCATATAATGGATGTGGATATGTGCATTTAATGTACGTGGATATGTGCATATAATGGATGTGGATATGTGCATATAATGGATGTGGATATGTGCATACAATGGATGTGAATATGTGCATATAATGGATGTGGATATGCATATATAATGGATATGGATATGTGCATATAACACAAGTGGATATGAGCATATAATGGACATGGATATGTGCATTTCATGTATATTGCGTCTTTAATGATGTCTTTTTACTATAAAATATCTCTATTAATTGATATTATTATTTATTTATTTGTGTCTGACTCCTTTTAGCACTTTTTCCTCTCAGCATGATCTATTGAACTTTAGTTCTTAAATCTGTCTATGCGTCCTTGGGATCAGTGGTTATGTTTTATCAATAATTTTACTTTGTGGTTCCAATTCTTAAAAAAAACCACTTTGTCTCCATGTATGGAATTGTAATGTGCTACCCTAAAAGATCTTGTGTCTGAAAATAACATATATGTATCTGACACCAAAACTTGGTGAGGGTTATCGAATTGCTTCCCCTGTTTCATCGCAGTAAAGATGACCTACGGATATTAAATAATGCAACATGAACAGACTGAGTAATCATTAGCAAAATAAGAACAATAGTGATTCACTGTGTAGATTGATACCAACCTAGTTTGGATTTATGGGGTCAGTGAAACCGAGAATACATTCTACTTGAGTAATGCCTCCCCTGACATTTAGGGGCCGTCCATTTAGTACAGGGGTTCCAAAGTCCGGCCCGCGAGCCAATCACGGCAAGCGGTAAGATTTCATAACGCCAGCAGCATCGGTCATATAATGTGTTATTTATGGCCCGCTAGCACGCGAACCCTTCTCCGCTCATTTCTGCCATGGCGACTGATGCACACTTATGTATTTGGATTTATGGCACTTATTTTATTAAACTCTTGAATAAGATGTTGATGTTATGTACCTGTATATGTGGCACAAACTATTATTTTCTGAAAGATCTTTTAAAAGACTAAAGCAAAATTCACTTGTTTTAATCTTCAATGATAACAGAAAACTTTGCATTAGTTATAACTCCTGTTTACAATGACCATGAGGCAAACATACTTATCTATCTCATGGAAATTTACGGTATTACATACAGTTCAATGTTATCTGACTCTCCATATATGAATGAAAGGCGGAATTGAGTTTTTAGAGTTGTTCATGTCTGTCTGAGTGGCTTATATTTAGTTACATTGCCATCTGAAAAATAAAGAAAATTGTGACAATGAAAATTGTTTTATCTATTTATTGCTTATTTGTTTTTTGTTTTTATTGATTGTTCTATGACAGTGTATATTTGCATGTAACTTTTGTGGTTAAAAAAGCATCAGAAGGAACTATTGGCCCCCGGGCATCTTTACTTTATCAAATCTGGCCCTCTTTGCAAAAAGTTTGGACACCCCTGATTTAGTACGTACCCATTGGGGGGGGGGTAACCCAAATGCATTCGCCTGTGTGTGTGTGTGTGGGGGGGGGTCTACTGATAATGTTCGTATGCATAGGAAACGGGTGGGGTGGGGTGAAACCTCGATATTAATTTGTCTTATACGTAACCTGTTCAACTGGGATCAGTTGGCGTCGGAATTTTCGACCACACATCGTTTGAACTAGTCCAAACCACACACACTGGAGCAAAGGTCAGTCCATTTTTTCTGCCTATACCGCCCTCCTCCTAGTAGAAAAAACAAGCTAACTGAGTCTCTCTTTTTGGAGTAATATCCGAATCTCCTGGAGTATGGAAATTTTATAAGTGGCAACCTGATTATTCTTGGAGATTTCAACTTTCACTTTGACTGTCCCGGAAACCCAAACACATCAAAACTCATAGATTATATTAATGTTTTCAACCTCAAACAGCCAGTTAACCAACCCACCCATAAACATGGTCACATTTTAGACTGGATTCTTCATAGACCTGATGATGACATTCTACGGTCCTCCCTGGTATCCCATGAACTTGCATCAAATCACCTCTGCATTATATGCCATCTTGACGTACCATTCCCTAACCCTCCACCTTTATCTGCTACTAAGAGAAACCTCTGCATGATAAATAAAACCAAACATACGCATGACATCCAAGTAAACTTAACAACTTGCTTACCTCCTACAGCAGAACAACTCGATAACTGCCTGCGTTCATTCCTCGACAAACATTCCCAGGCTACCAAGTGCAGAGTATCAATTCAAAAGTGTTCTCCATGGTATAGCAGTGTTAGGGACCAGCTTCGCACTGTTAAAAGAGACCGCCGTAAAGCTGAAAGGCTTTGGGTTTCCACCAGACCCACTATTTACAAACAAATCTATGAAGCCGCTAAGACGAATGTCACAAATACAGTCCATGCGGCGAAATCAGCCCACTACACTACTAAGATCATGGAAAGTTCCAGCAGCAAAGAGCTCTTCAAGATTACTAACAAGCTGATGTCAAGGAACAAATCTACACCACTTCCAGCTACCTTCTCTCCAGTCGACCTTCCGGGCATGTTTGCAAATTTATTCTGTGACAAAGTACAAACCCTTAGAGATAAGCTTGACGCCACAATTTCAATTGAGTCGTCGTCACCATACAGTTGGGATACAGAATTTGAGCGGCAACCATTAGCAGCATTTAAACCTGTCTCTATGTATTTAGTACGTACAATCCTGATGAAGAGTGCACCAAAGTCATGTGAACTTGATCCAATTCTAACATCACTGCTGCTTGAGTGCTTAGATCCAGTATTGCCTTTACTAACTGATATTATTAATACCCCCCCCCCATGAGAGGAATTCCCATCATTTTCCAAATTGCCATTGTAAAGCCTCTGCTGAAGAAACCAACACTAGACCATAACGATTTAAAGAACTACAACCCCAGTTTCTAATCTCCCATTCATATGAAAAATCTTAGAAAAGGTTGTTCTATCCCAGCTTGTATTTCATCTAAGTTCAAACAGTCCTTTTAGCAATGTACAATCTGCATATAGCCCTTGCCACAGTACCGGAACTACTCTTCTAAAAGTCGTTAATGAAATTTTCTCTGCTTTGGAGATTACAGTCCTCAATCTCCTTGATTTGTCTGCAGCATTTGACACAACTGACCATGATATATTACTTCACCGTCTCCAGCATGTATTTGGCTTTCATGATACAGCCTTACCGTGGTTCAAGCCCTACTTGGGCAACAGGACACAAATTGTATCTGCAAATGGAATACACTCCAGCCCAGTTGATCTATGCTATGGTGTTCCACAGGGGTCTGTTCTTGGACATGTTCTCTTCATTATTTACATTCAGCCACTCTCACGTGTTATAGATCATCATCCAGTGTCTCACCAATTGTACGCTGATGACATCCAAATATACAAATCTAGCTACCCAACTGAAGTTGATGCTACCATCCAAGGTGTAGAGAGGTACATTTCTGATGTGAAGTCATGGATGACATGTAACAAGCTGCAGATGAATGATGATAAAACTGAGGCCGTTCTGATCACAAATCAAAGGCTTTCTCATTCACAGCCTTTACCTCAAACAATAAATATCAGCAACACCAACACTGAATTCACACAATCAGTACAAAACCTAGGTGTTACTACGGACAGTACTCTCACATGTCATGAACATCTACAAGGCTGTATATCTTGAGCTGAGACGCATCAGCTCAGTTCGCAAATAACTTTCAGTGGATGCCACTAAAACACTTGTGTGTTCATTAGTACTTTCAAGACTGGACTATTGTAACTCAATTCTGTCTGGTTCATCTCAATATCTACTCCAGAAACTTCAAAAAGTTCAAAACACAGCTGCTCTGATCATACTTAGAGTACCACGATCAGAGCACACCTACCAGCTGCTCTGTACCCTACACTGGCTGTCCATTCAATCCAGAATCAAACACAAAATTTGTTCTCTGTGTTAAGTTTCACTGATGGACTCCAGTCCAACCTACCTATCCGACCTCACCCATGTGTACCCACCAGCAAGTTATTTAAACTCCTCTTCTGACAATCGTATACTCATTATTCACAATATGAAAACAAAGTCATAGGGTCAACGTTCTTTTGCATACCAGGGCCCAGCAACATGGAATGATATGCCCACTGAAAAAAGACACCAATACAAGACTATTAAAACTCACTTATTTCGACTGCAAGAACAAACTTAAAGACCTAATAGTGTTTCTTACCTTAAATATTCCCAGCATGTCTTTTATTTCCTATGTTTTCTAATGTCATGATGTTTGTGTATCATTATATATGTTTCTTATCTTATAGCTGTTGTCTAATGTTGTAAAGCGCTTAGAACTTCTAAAGATTAGGCGCTATCAAAGTCCTTAGGCCGTTCTATATAATTGGGAGGGGGTGTGTCAAGCGTATGTACGCAGGTGGTGTGTGTAAAAATGTACGCATGTATACAGGAAGGGGGGATGGGTCAAGCTTTGCCAGACTTTTGCGTGCGTACAAAATGGATCGTCTCTAATCACGCGCGCACAAGCGTGTGTGTGTGTGTGTGTGTGTGTGTGTGTGTGTGGTGTTTAAGTTTTGTGGGCTGGGGTACGGGCAAACTGTTATCAATATGCTTACATAATACTGAAATCATCACGACTGAGTAGATTGGTTGCGCACAGACTGTTACAAACTCTGCACTTAGAAAACACCAAGTGAGCGTGAATTATTTCTTAAATGCATACTTTAAACCAGTCTAAATTGTAATGCAACTCTCGTTTCATCTTAAGTTCATTTTTGTTGGTTGATACCGGTGAAGAAAAAAAAACAGACGGAAAGAGAGAGAAGAAAGTAAATATACATACATACATACATACATATATATATATATATATATATATATATATATATATATATATATATATATATATATATATATATATATATATATATATATATATATATATATATTGTAACAGTCGGAGTTTTATAGTCTTTACTGTAATTGTTGAACGTTGCGAAACACTTTAATCAACGAATTATAAGACAACCAGGATTACTACATTCATAGGATGCATTTGCTAATTTGGCACGTTAACAGAAGTTTTATATATCTGGGTTGTTTGAGGAGACCATATTCGATTACCGGAGATGATATTTAATAGATTTCGTCGAGCCTTATGTAAAATACTGGGCTTCATTTGATCCATGACATGTAGCTTTCGTAGGTTGCTGCCATTGGTGTTTATAATTCACTGAGCATGGGCAAGGTGAGAACAGTATACGAAATCGGGTCACAATTAATACTTCCAGTTACGTACCCACGAATGTAGTTCTAGTCTATTTTTAGAATATTTGTCCCTCTCTCATTTTGGTAGTGATAGAAGAGTTTTATTTATGCTTTTTGTTTCGGATTTAAAGGTAATTGTTTATTCTTGAGAATATGACCTCAGGGTGTTGTTGTCTGTGTGTATTTCGGCGACAGTGCACAGTGAGTAATCAGGCCTTGGTGATGACCCGGAAGTGAAATCTGTGTTCTGTTTACATGCTGCTATGTTGACAGTCCAGCATCTCAAAAAAGAGCAGGTCAACATTTGACGAGAACTTCACCGTGAAGTCATCTTTGAAGGTATTTTAGATTAACATATGATTTGTATTGATTGTCACACAGTGGAAATGTCAGTAGTAGTAAGGTGGGGTACATTAGCGTCAATGGGAATTAGCATTACAGAGACCCCTGGGTCAGATTAGCGTCAAGGGAAATTTAACATGGAGAAAAATCGTGGGTCAGATTAGCGCCAAGGGAAATTAACATGGAGAAAAATCGTGGGACGGTTTAGCGTCAAAGGAATTTAAACAGGGTGGGACTTTATAGCGTCAAGGGAAATTGAACATGGGATTTTTTTTTTTTTTTTTTTAAATTTTTTTAAAAAAGGGGTAGGCAATGGAAAGGCTATCTCTTTTCGAGAAATATGGCTGGCCCTGGAAAGGGCCTTTGGGTTTTCTTCTTCTGCTTCTAGTTTCTTCTTTTTCTCCACCAAGTTCTTATTTTATCTCCAACACTCTTTCTCTTCTTTTCTTTCTTTTTTTCTCCTGCTCTTCTTTCTTCTTCTCTTCCTCCTCTTCTTTCTTCCTCTTTTCATTTTCTTCTTCTTTTTCAATTTTTTCATTCCATGCTCTCATCCTTATCCTTTCCTCTTCATCCTCCTTCTCCTCCTTTATTTCTTTCAACAGATCACTGATGATTACCTTCATTTTTCGTAAATTGTTTATCTCCATCTTCACTCGATGGGGACTATAAGAATAGTGATCCTCGTTTAGGTTAACCAACATTTGCTCTATCATTCCTAAATTGTCGAGGACGTTTTGCAATTTTTCCATTTTGTCCATTTGGTTAGAAGCCATCTTCTTTTTTTATTCTTTGCAGAATGGTTTGAACGACGAATACTGTGGGTTCTTATACGAAAAGCGCGGACGTGAAGGAAAACATTCCCTTACTTTTTCATTTCATATAATAAAACCCTAACTATACTCTCCACATACGCTAAGAAACAATAAACAAAATCCATAATCTACTATCCACACAATCGTACGTGAGCGCTTACAAAACCCAAACTATACTCTTCACATACGCTAACAAACAAGCATATTCCAGATGCCAGGCGCATATTAAATGAACTGGCCGCGGAAGCCATTGTGGAGGAGGGAAGGATAAGAGAGGAGGAGGAAAGAAGAAACAAAGAAGAGGAGGAGAGAAGATATAAAGAAGAAGAGGAAAGAAGATACAAAGAGGAGGAGAGAAGATACAAAGAAGAGGAGGAGGAGGAAAAGGAGAGAAGAAGAAGAAGAAATTTCAGAATCCCAGAGAGCGAAAATTGGGATTCTGAAGCGACATATCCTGCCTCTGCTCTCTCCCCCCAAAAGATAAAAAGTAACTGGGGGATAAGATGTGTATGCGGCGCCAGGCCTGGAAGGTGCCACCATTAACCAGGTGTCCATGAAGTTCCAAACAAAAAAACAGCCCTTTTCAGGGCTACCCAATACTCTAGAAAAGAAATAACCATCAATTTGCCAATGTGTAGACAGAGTAGTGTGAATATAAACACTAACTCTTTTTTAAGATAGTGTGAGGGTATGTGTTTGTGTGTTGGTGCTTGTAAGAGCTAAGGTATGTTTGTGTGAATATTATGGGTTTCTTTATTGTTTCTTAGCGTAGGTGAAGAGTATAGTTTGGGTTTTGTAAGCGCTCACGTACGATTGTGTGGATAGTAGATTATGGATTTTGTTTATTGTTTGTTAGCGTATGTGAAGTTTGGGTTTTGTAAGCGCTCACGTACGATTGTGTGGATAGTAGATTATGGATTTTGTTTATTGTTTCTTAGCGTATGTGGAGAGTATAGTTAGGGTTTTATTATATGAAATGAAAAAGTAGGGGGATGTTTTCCTTCACGTCCGCGCTTTTCGTATAAGAACCCACAGTATTCGTCGTTCAAACCATTCTGCAAAGAATAAAAAAGAAGATGGCTTCTAACCAAATGGACAAAATGGAAAAATTGCAAAACGTCCTCGACAATTTAGGAATGATAGAGCAAATGTTGGTTAACCTAAACGAGGATCACTATTCTTATAGTCCCCATCGAGTGAAGATGGAGATAAACAATTTACGAAAAATGAAGGTAATCATCAGTGATCTGTTGAAAGAAATAAAGGAGGAGAAGGAGGATGAAGAGGAAAGGATAAGGATGAGAGCATGGAATGAAAAAATTGAAAAAGAAGAAGAAAATGAAAAGAGGAAGAAAGAAGAGGAGGAAGAGAAGAAGAAAGAAGAGCAGGAGAAAAAAAAAGAAAGAAAAGAAGAGAAAGAGTGTTGGAGATAAAATAAGAACTTGGTGGAGAAAAAGAAGAAACTAGAAGCAGAAGAAGAAAACCCAAAGGCCCTTTTCAGGGCCAGCCATATTTCTCGAAAAGAGATAGCCTTTCCATTGCCTACCCCTTTTTTAAAAAAATTTAAAAAAAAAAAAAAAAAAAATCTCATGTTCAATTTCCCTTGACGCTATAAAGTCCCACCCTGTTTAAATTCCTTTGACGCTAAACCGTCCCACGATTTTTCTCCATGTTAATTTCCCTTGACGATAATCTGACCCACGATTTTTCTCCATGTTAAATTTCCCTTAACGCTAATCTGACCCAGGGGTCTCTGTAATGCTAATTCCCATTGACGCTAATGTACCCCACCTTACTACTGTCAGTACTGAGAAACAAATATAGAGAACATATAGTAAAATTAATTGTGTTCTATGTCCATACACAGATACGGAATGCGATATGTTACCAAATTACGGTTCAGCGATGGATTTTGGATAACTTTTCAGTAAAGTATATACTATTTTTAACGATAATTTCAACAAATATATCCTTTTGGCTGGAAATAATCATTTGCATTTGCTCATTTGGCACGTTAAGAGACTTTTTATATATCTGGGGTTTTCTAGGAGGCCATATTCGATTACCGGAGATGATATTTAACAGATGTCGTCGTTCCTTTCGTAGGTCGCTGGCATTGCTGTTTACAATTCACTGAGCATGCGCAGGGTGAGTCCAGTATAGTACACCGATACGGAGTGCGATATGAGTTACCACATTACGGTTCAGCGATGGATTTTGGATAATTTTTCAATAAAGTATATATTTTTTAATGATAATTTCAACAGATATATCTTTTTGGTTGGAAATAATCATTATTTTTGCATAGATTTATAGTCTCAAGACTAGTTGGGATTTTCCAATAATTTTCCAACTTCCCCAACAGCCAACGTTTTTCCAACAGTATTCTAACAATTTCTGCACTTCTAACATTTCATATAGGGTCCATGTTCATGAGATTGACAATTAGTAACAGTTCATGTTCTTTGAGAAGATTTGTGTGCAGATCCCAGTTGTATAAATGTAAAAGAGTTCGCCTTGACATCTTGATATATTGCAGATAGAAAACTCCGTTTGGGTGATCATTGGTGACGTTTTCTCACCGCATTTCGCCCCGTTCTAATTAGTCGTGTGTGGTTATTGAATGAGTCCAATTTCTCTTCATATACCACACATTTGCTAATATTAATTGTGCATGGTCATTGAATGAGCTTATTTTCTCTTCACCTACTATCCTTTTACAAGTATACACCAATTTGTGTGATTATTGGATGAAAACAATGATCTCATGTCACACCTATTCGATTCTATAAATGTAAGCATGATCATTGAATGCATATATTTAACTTCAAATATCACACTTTCTAAAACTGAAACTCACAATCTGATGAATTTACATGCGTTTGTCGGGCAAACATAACCCCCCACCACCACCACCATCACCACCAACTTCAAGTATTCGTTAGTGCCAACGCCATCTAAGGGCAACAACTCTTTGCTATCGAGATTGTCGCCATACAAGTTGTTTCCCTTTGTCTACTGCAGACCTCTTCATTCAAGTTAATATTATCTACTCGAATCCTAAGTGATAAAATTCCTTTCCTGCCCAAGATTGTGTAACATATGAATAAAGACAATCTTCTCAATTGTACCCCCCCCCTTACTTTTTTCTTCACAGCCAGTAACCAATAATAAGATGACTAGTAGTCAAGTCACACAGAAAGTTGTCAATATTTACCCCTCTATGTCAGTGACTGCAAGCAAGGATAAAAGTGAGAAGAATACCCGAATGCTAGACCTGATGCCAAAGTTTTCATCTTCATCATTGCGACGCAATTCCGGGGAATCTAGGTGATTGCTGAATATTCAGGTTATTGCTATATAATGTACTGAATCTTGCATCTTGAATAAATATGTTTGTATGCATACAAAAGTCCGACTCTGTCATGCTTTTAATCAGGTTTATTGCATAATGTGTCTTTAGCTATTAAGGTGTCAGCAGTATCTAAGGTTGTCGTATCAAAAAGTGATAGAGAAATTAAGTACATAACTGTCAAAAACCGTTACAATGTGTGTGTGTGTGTGTGTGTGTGTGTGCGTGTGTGTGTGTCTTTCCACATAACAAGCACAGTAACACGATATATTACGACTCGCTTGTTGATTTATTCATAATTTCCTGTCTTAGGATTGAGAAAAAAAAACACAACCTCATTTATTCTACTTTTTAGTAGAACTGTCTTTAACACTGAAAGTGATCTTCTGAAAATTCTCACGAGTTTATTGAAATTCGTTTGAAATCATCATGACCAACTAGATTGGTTGCCCACATGCTGTCGATTTCCCTGTACCTAGTCAATATCCAGTGGGTGTGAATTATTCCTTCAGACGCATAATGTAAACCAGTCCAGCTTGTTGTGGAATTCGAGTTACCTCTGACGTCATTATTCCACGCTACCGAAAATCCCAGGACACAGTCTTCCTGATTGACACCGGTCATTGTGTATCTGCCAGAGAGTTCATAAAAGTCGCTGGCTTCACCTACAGCGCTTCTATATTTCCCGCGCAGGTTTCCTTTTCGGCACGTCATTTGCATCGTGGAGCCAAGCTGATTCTTCCAGTTTCCAGCTATTCCACACGGATCATCGGAACTGGTCATATTTTGGTTTTTATCTTAATGGAAGACAACATAACATTTAGCTTAAAGGAAATATTTGATGAAACATAACGAAATAAACTATTCTAGTGGATTACAATATATCCCATGTGGTTGGCCAATTCGCTTAACAAAGCAAATCTTCTTTGAAACACGTCTTTGCTTTTATTTCATAAAACAAACAAATGCTTCATATTTTACATATAGAACAAGTTGATCAAAACAACAACAGCAACATGCAAAGAGTCTTCAATTGACATGGGCAAATGCGATGGCTTAGTTCAGGTGATGGGAATAAACTGCAAGTATCAACTTAGCTGTAACCTACCGACTCATGTACAAATAACAATAAACATAAAAGCTAATAATAATAATAATAATAACAATAATAAGGATGAGGATAAAAAGAGCCATCAAACTGAGTAGTAGACGAACTATGCTGCAAAATGGAATATCGATCCACTTTTTTTAATGTTGTTGGATTTTTTTTGTTGGTACACTTTAATACCCTATGTCCACGCAATACACTTTAAATTTTTGCCAGCTGATTGATTGATTGATAAATAGATGCATACATACAGACAGACAGACAGCTCACCTCTGTCTGCTTGTTTCTAGTCTCTGATTCGGCCAATGTGGGTATGTGAGAAAGCTTGCCAGTAGCTTCTCGAGGGTTGTTGGTTCTTTCCGAACATTTCCCGGGTTCTTCCTCCGCCATTAATATTGGCAGCCATGTATAGCCTATCGTGTGCTGAAAAATGGCGTTAAACCCTACAACAACAACAAAAACATGCAGACAGACAGACACACATACATACATACAAACACACATTAATACATGCATACGGATACATATACATTAATACATGCATAGTTTACGCATACTTACAACCCCACGCGGCGTAGAATGTAAGGATTGCGCATAAAATAGTCAGAACTATACTTCTGGTCATCCTTCAGATGATCTGTAACACAAAATGTCTGATGAAGTGAAAAACTAGAAAGTAACATGTTTGTCTTTCATAAAATCACCCATAAATACAAACTAGTTATTGACATCCTTGCGTATATCTATTAATATATCTCGACAAATACACAAGGAGGAAGATGAACAGTTATAAATGAGATCTTATACAAATCTAAACATACATAAATAATAGTGGAATATGTACGAAGCCCATGAACAATGACAAAATTAACCATAATTTGAAAGTTAAAAAAGAAATATTTAAGTTTTACTTACTTGATGAATTCTAATTGTCGGACAAAAATAATGCAGAATGGATCAGTTGGTAACAACTGCTTGCTTCATGAGCTGCGGATGAGGCTACATTTTCTTTTATACTCTTCTAAGGTCAGAGTTCAAATATATACAAAACTGGTTCAATGTTTAAGCGACGCAATTTGTATCACATACGTCTATGGGCAGGATGTTAGCATCCGGATCTAAGAATAAATCCCTGATCAGAATAATGCACGGAATTGGTATTGTTGCTGTTATGGAAATCAGGTTTCAGACAAAATATTTGATTGATTGTGTTTTAAACTATAAATGTCGTTATTGAAAGCATCTGATTGAAAATTTCTTTCAGAAATATTTGCGACAAAAATGCACAAATATTTAGTAGTATTTCCATTCAATATTTGATGAGCGTATCGTCTCTCACAAAGTTTCCTGCTATCTCACTGACTGTGGGGACTCACAAATCAGTACTTAAATATTTTGTGAGGGTTTATTTCTGGTCTTTTTCATTGCAAATAATGAACCACACACCATATAACGGGGACAAATTGTAAGCAAGACCCTTTATAACGTAATGCTATACAGGTTTGTTAATATTACTTTGGAATTCTTTATTTTTATGATTAATAAAACAAAGGTTAAGCCGTGATATTTTTTGTTCTTTTTACCTACCGCGCTCAAAAATATATAACGACTTTTTCCAGTAAGTTGAGAAATATGTGAAAGTGATACTGTTTCACATCCTTGTTGTTGTCATCAACCACTGGCCACGTGTAACAAAAACATTTCCAGCATTAATATTTTGTAGTGTAGTTTTAAGATGCTTTTGATATGTTTCACGTGTTCTCTACATATATTAAACAAACGGAACAAATTGTTGCTTACATATATTGAAAAAAAATGGAACATATATATATATATATATATATATATATATATATATATATATATATATATATATATATACATACATACATTGAATGGAAGAAATATGTTAATCAACGATGTCACACTATACAACACAATGCTGAAAATAAGATGCACATATTGTCAGCTCTGACGTATGACATCTGATGTTGAAATGTGTAAAGAAGGGGAAGAAACCGCTAACATCATAATCTCTGAGTGAGATGGAGAAGAGATTACCTTCTCTTGTTTACTGTTCAAAAGTCAGTGTTCGAATATTTACAAAATCTGTGTCAATTAGGGAAGAAAATCAACATTTAATGGACACTGTCTGTCAAATATTTCTATCAGAGTGTTATCACATGAAATGATAAATTCCTGATCAGAATCATGTACGAAATTTGTATAGATGCTCTTATGTAAATCAGTTTTATGAAAAATGATTTCATTAAACAGGTTTTAAACTGTTTTTATCGGATTAAAATATTAACAATATACTTGCGACATAATGTGTTAATTCCATTCAATTTGTGATGCATTTACTTTATCTCGAACGACAGTATTTCAACATATTAAGCGAGCTTACAAAGACACCTGTTCTACCCCGCCCCTACACAATAAAAGTGGAACCGATCGGAAGCCTTGCATATATTGGTGTGTGTGTGTGTGTTAGTGTTATTTAGATTTTTAACGTAGCTTTAACAATTTTTCAGTCATATCGCTACGATGCCTGCAGTGTGGCAGTTTATAGTGATGTCTAGTACTGAGGCATCACGCCGCAGACATGTAGCATGAATTCCACCCAGTCACATTATCCTGACACCAGGCCGACCAGTCCTAACACTAACCTCTTAATGCTGAGCGCCTAGCGAGGCAGCTGTTAGTACCATTTTTGTAAGTCTTTGGTACGATTAGGCCTGGGATCGAACCCACGACCTCCCGCATTCGAGGCGGACGCTCTAACCACTAGGCCACCGGAGCGGTTCTTGCATATATTGGAACCAGTCAAATACTTTCACTGTGTATTATGGACCGATTTACATGTGGATGACGTATACCATTTGTTCTCACAATATAATGTTTACCATTGCAATAATATGGTATTTATTTTTACTTTTAGCCGAGTAATCATTACCATCATATATATGATGTATGTCTAATAAAATTGCATTCTACTTTTCCTACATAACAAGGTACTTTCTGCTTTATGGTTTTTTAAAATTTCGGTTCAAAAGTTCTCCTAGCGTTGCTGCTTTCATAAGCGGCTGTTTTATACAAGTCTGAGATCTTACTTTACCAAAATAATCGTCATTACATCCTTATAGCAACCAAATACCATCTAAATCATAATCCAGGATAAATAATTCGGCCAATAGGAGTCTTCCATTAGTATGATGCAATAATTGGCGCAAGTGATTCGCAGAATTATGATCCTTCAACGCTTCCTAAATCGTAATTACCAGGACGTGTTGCATTGATTTATTAGAATATATACTGTAAAAGGGGGCAGCAGAATCGTTTTTAATACTAATTACAGGTAGAGCCAAAAGCGTGGATAATGACATGTTGTTGCATTGCACAGACGGACTTTAAGGATCCGATATATATATATATATATATATATATATATATATATATATATATATATATATATATATATATATTTGTACACATTATACATACTGATGCAATGCTGCATCAGTCAGAATTTACCTATAGATGTTGCATGCATCTGTAACGAAACAGAATATGTCCGGTGTAATCGCCTCGGTACTTAATTTGAAACAGCCAACGTTGATCGGCTAATACATTATGCATTATTGCGCGAGGGCATGAAACAAAAAAAAATATATATATATATATATATATATATATATATATATATATATATATATATATATATATATATATATATGAAATCAATTACAGCTCATTGGTTAATGAACAAAACATTGTACATGTTTATGAACACGGAGTTTATGTTTACAGCAAGAGTCCGTAACCTGTTTACAACTACGTTATGGAAATGGCGTATATTGAGTGTAGTCTTCTTTAGTACTTCCTGAACCGACTTCATGATTGTTGACATCAGAATCCTCAGAAAGGAAAACACTTTTAAACTCCTTATTTCGCCTGGTAGCTTACAAAGAAAGTCACGTACATAGCACACACAATAAATAGGTCAATATAATACCTGCACATTATAAAGCGCATACAAATTTAATGGAACCCGGGCATAGCTAAACCGGCGGTTTAGATAAATTTCGTTGAGTACATACGTATACTGCTGGGGCCCCGGGTGGCCGAGTGGTCTAAAGCTCTCTGTCTGCTTGGGATCGAGTCTCGGAATCAGCCAATGTGGGTGTGTGAGAAAGTTTGCCAGTAGCTTCTCGTGGGTCGGTGGTTCTTTCCGGGGTTTATTGTATAGCCTATCGTGTGCTGAAAAATGGCGTTAAACCCTACAACAACTACAACTACAACGTATACTGTTTGGATAAGTTTATATGTATCTACCAGTGTAATCATGTGGATCAGATTATATATAATTTATTTTATATAATCGTGTCTCCAAATAGAGATTGTGGTGTCCATGTCTAAGTTCTGTTTCAATTTTGTATGTAATCTCACGTATATACGTTTGATTTCTTAATAAAAATCCTGCATGTATCTAAGGGTGAGATTCCGCTTGCCTACCTAGTGAGTGCAATACGAGTCCTTACCCTTAGACCCTGTTCCGTGATTTTCTTGGTATCAGCGAGTGGCCGCGTGGGTTAAGTATTTCGTACATGAGGGCTGGGAGATCATCAAGAGGACATTGATTATCTTGTTTTTAAAAAAACCGTAGCTGTTTGGTGATGACACAAAAACTTAAGTGGGTAAATACGGTGCAGTACACTCGAGATAAGTTCACAACATGACGAGATGGTATTCCACTGACTGATATGTAAATTAACAGTTATACAATATGAAAAATTCAGTTTCTACATTTTCTTTATAAAAAAGTGCTATCCTTTTGTTGAGCGCCAATAAACGAATATTTCAAAGAATATAGAGAAATTAAATTTTCAGTGAGATTGATTTAATTACAAGTGCATTTAACGGTATAGGATTTCATACCGACACACTCTTTTATCATAACATTAACAAAGAAATTTAAAATTGACTAGAACAGTTATATGTGTCCAATTGACCATTTTGTGTGGCGAGGTATCAGATCTCTTATAAAGAAATTAACAATTAAAAGCTCATTCAGACTGTTAGGAATTTTTCACTGATAATTACTAGACCAATCAATCAATCAATTATAGGATTTTAGTCGCCTACGCAACTAATGCTTTCGCTACTGGTTAAGTCTTGAATGTCGAAATTTTCAATTGATCGGGACTGTATGAATGGAGCCACTACACTCCCGCTCTTATGTGCAATTGTTGCAATTTTTAATTCATGAACATGTCCGGCTGAAGTAAGGAGGCAAGGGACCCGCGGGACGCGAAACGCCACAGGAAAACTGTACTCCCAGAAACGGCAAAGCGCCTAAGATCAAATCAAGTCCAGTTCTACTAGTGGACAGAAATCTATTCCAATGGTGTGTAAGCCACTCGTGTAATTTTCCTAATCCTTTGAGTTGTGTAATTTCATTAATATTTTTGATTAAAGTTGGAATTCGGTGTACATGGCGTACTTTTGATTTTCCGAAATGTTGTCAATCAGCTGGGTGTCAGGCACCATATACATGTTTGGGTCACCCTGTGTTTACTTTCGGTTCCACTTTGGATGGTGGTATACAAAGGATCGAGTTAGGGTTGTGGGGAAAGAGCTTTTATCGAAAGAGGTCTTCAGTAGCCAAAGGAAGAACCTCACATAAATTGGCAATTTGAAAGTCGATGTCCGTTTTCTTCTTTACTCCTTCTTCATTTAATGTTGCCTTCTTTCTTTCTTCTTCGTGCTGTTGTAGTGTTTTGGTGTTTTGCTAGAGTTTTGCTGTTCTGCTTCGACTCAGCTTCCATTGCCTTAGATATTGATGTTTGCGACTGGTCGTTTATCGCCACGATTCTTTGTTTAATAGCTATATTGAATTTGGAAGGTATATTGTGCCCCTTTTTGTTGTATAAATTAGTATGTTTGGCCTGAGTATCAGTGTTGGATTTACATGTGTTAATAATTGGGGATTGTGTTGCTGATGCTTATTTAGTTCTGCCTTGTGTGTGTGTGTGGCGGGTGCAGGGGGGGGGGGGGGCTGATGACTTGGCTTAGGTCACCTTATAGTCTTAAGATGGTTGGGGTGTAAGAATTTTGTGTGTTTATTTGTATCTTGCCAATCTTGTTGTCGCGTGTATCTGGGCCTGATGGCAGGGGTTTGCCAACTTTATAATATGTATACCTAGTTATGGGAATATATGTGTTGTTTGTCTTAGACCATTATGGTTAGCATTGTGTTAGCTGCATGCGTACATGCAAAAAAATGAAAAAGAAACACACACACAACAACAACCATAATGCGCTTGCGCTTCAGCTAGCAGTCTTACCTTACTGCTTTAGCCCTTCTATTAATTGTTATCACAATTACTTGTGGGTGTATTTATATGTTACCATGTTTATCAATGTGTTTGAGGTACCTTATTATGTTCATGTATGTGGTATCGATGTTTTTTGTTGCGTACATTGTCAAAAAATCCAGGGTATGTTATCGGGGATTTAATTTTCTTTTGGTAATCTTGGAAACCGACTCGTTGATTACGGTATCTGGGACAGGTGTTTCTGCAATAGGGCAATGTGGACACTTAGTAGTTTGGTTAAATTCCTTCCTGAGATGTTTTCCAAAGCTGTTTCGGAGTAAAGTTTTTTCTGTTTTGATCCTATTGATAATTCGGATGTCATCGATTTCCAGGATTTTAGGTGTCTTGATTACCCGTGTGACCTCTTTTTGCAGTTGGTATAAATGTCTGCCCTTGCTGGTGTTGTCCCAGAGCTGCAGCCCTTTCTTGTTCAGTTTGCTTCTTATTTGGCTATATATCTCATACACACTGTAGTTAAGTGGTTCTGTTGCATCGTTCAGGAGATTGTACTTCGCCCTTAGGTCAGCTTTATCGTTGTCAGTCAGACTGATGTGAGAAGGTACCAATAGGAATTCGATGGTATGTTGTTTATCGGTCTCCCTGATGGATAACATAGTGTCTTCTAGCATATTTGCTCTACTTTTTGACGTGCCATTCTCTAAGGATTTGAATACGCTTAGAGAGTCTGTTGAAATGACGTATTGGCTGTGGTTTTGGATCTTAATCCATTTGTGGTCTTCATTTACTGCCCAGAATTTTGCAGTGTAGATGGAGCAGTCATCCGGGAGTCTTGCACCAAATTCAACTTGTTGTTGCGGCACCATTATTACAGCAGAGTTCTGTTTAGTTCTATTGATCCGTCTGTGTAGATTTTACGAAATCCAGAGTAAGTTTCTTCGATGATTTTCTGGATTTATTTTATTATCTTCAACTCACAAATATACCGTATATTTTCTTGACTTGTGTAGTTTCCATTTTTCAGCTAACAGTTCAAATTAACTAAGGCAATCTCTTTCATAATCCATTTGCAATTGCTTTACCTTTCGAATTATTTTAATTCTGGATAAATGGAGCTTATAATGGTTGAATATACTACATAATTTTATTTAAGTGTTCGAAATGCTTTTTGCTTTTCTCTAGCTATGTCTTTTAAATATTAGATATATGAACAAAAACAAAACGACACTCGGTGGTGAAAATATGGAAATAAAAATGTAACAATTCAAAAACAAAAAAGATGTAAGTCCATAATACTAACACTCGTCTTGGTGTCGTTACAGTTGAATATCTTGGAGGTATTGCTCCAAGTAAATAGTTTAATCAAATTCTTGGTGTGTAAAGAGGACACATTTGAACTACATCACATACAATTGTTAGGAACTTCCACTTGAGAGCTGAAACTAGAACTTCCTCTTTAACCGAAAAATGAAAGAAAGTGAATTAGCTTTTGTGTAAATGATGTTGAAGTTAGACATGTACAAAATATATTACATGCTTCCTACAATTAGTTTTTATGCATATTTGTAAATCTATAATTGTATGTTTTAGTTTGACTGCTCCGGTGGCTTAAGTGTTAGATTTTCCGTCGTGGTTGCGCGAGGTGCCGGTTTCGAACCCCTGCCGAGTAGAATTATATAAATGGTAGTAACAGCTGTCTCACTAGGCGCTCAGTATAAAGAGGTTAGTGTTAGGACTGGTGTCAAGATAATGTGACCGGGTGGAACATTATACTACATGTCTGCGGCATGATGTCCAGTTCTAAACATCACTATAAATTGCCACACTAGTCACACGTAGCTACATAACTGACAAATTCTTAAAACTATGTTAAAGGTATAAATCACACACACTCACACACATTCTTGTAAAGTCTACAAAAGTGGGACTTTCTTATTTTAACAAATTATGGCGATAAAGATCTATTTCACTGTGCATTTGATATATACATGTCATTTATAATTGATTTGTGGTTGATTTCCAAGATCTATTTTACAATGCATTTGACATATACATGTCATTTGTAATTGATTTGTGTTTGATTTCAAAGAAAAACTGTATTAGAATCTTTACCATCAGTACCGGGACACACACATATACACAGTGTTTGAAATTATACAATCAGATAGGGCACATTCAATAAGCATATATTTTGATTTTAAATAAAAAATCAATTCAATCTAAATACTGCAGTAATCTCACTTTATGGATATAGTTCCATTATTAACAAACTAAATTAAAATTATAATGTTGAATTTTCATATGTTTGCTGTATATATAAGTAAAATTGTATGTCCAGGAGTTTGAAGAAGTTGAACTGAAAGAGTTATGTGAAATTATAAAGAATGTGTCCCTTTTTCTTAGATGAAATAATCAACAGTATTAATGTTCTGACATCCGCTTAGTGGAGAAGCCAGTTGTTAATTTAATTTTGCACATTTGTGGTCATCAATTTATTACAGAAAAATTGACGACTGGTATCATCGGGTCCTTAGAAATAAGGTACAGTAAGGGACTTATGGCCAGAAAGAAATCAACCTAGCAAGAAGGAAGAACGACCGGCATAAGTAACAGAGCCGAGAGAGAGAGAGAGAGAGAGAGAGAGAGAGTATTAAAAATTATACAAAAAGGTACTGACTAAACGAAGGAAGAATGAGAAATATTTGATAATTTACCTGTGAGTGAACCAAATGTATCTGATTGTTTTGTTTCACATTATTTGTGCTTCAGCCAGAATGCATATTTAAGATACATCGAGAAACACTAACTATTACTATAAGAACTTGTATTTCTCAGCGTCGTGGGTGGTGCCATGTACACGTACTTACAAAAGTTATTTCTATTTCCTACTGGCTGAATCTTAACTTGTCGGAATTACGTCTAATGCGGTTAATTGGCGGAAAGAACTGGTATTATGTTTTGTTTACCATGTAGACTGTTAGTAGTGAATGGGGATACTAGAGTGTCAATGGGACTTACCATTAAAAACACCCCTGGGAACATATAGCGTCTATGTAAATTTAACATGGAGAAAAACCATGGGACAATATAGCGTCAAGGGAATTTAACATGGGGAATAAATCGTGGGACTGTCTAGCGTCAAGGGAAAATGGAACAGGGTCGGGACCCTATTTTAATAAGGTCCCGACCTGATTCGTCTCTATTTTTTTGTTTTTGTAAAAAAAAAAAATAGGGTAGGCAATTGAAAGACTATCTCTTTTCTAGAGATTGGAGTGGCCCTGAAAAGGGCCTTTGGATTTATGTTAATATGTCCTTAACATAAAGGGCATCTGCGGCATCTTCTTGTCCTCAAACTGCGTCTTACTGCAGGGCCATAAATCAGAGTCCTCTTGAGGCATCCTTGTCTTTCCACATACACTCTTCGTATCCACAGACTGGTGTCTGACTTGTGGACAACTGTCCACTTGGATCGGACATACATTAGTATGTCCGTCCTGAACATCATCGAAGAAACAAGGGTTGATGATTCGACTGTGGTCCACATCTTGAGGCGCCGAGAACAGGTGAATCAATGCAGTGAACTGCGCTTATTTATAGGTAGAGGAAGGATTGAAACCAATTGAGTTCATTGACCAATCCAAACACACGTTACAAAATTCAGTCAGCCCGCATCCAATCCGAAGAGAACAGTCTGTGACGTCACGTGGTCTATATAGATTCGCTAGCGCCTGTGCGCTGTCAATCTATGTGACAGTGATTCAACATGACGGAAACTCAGATAACGATCAATTGGGGTGCACCAGCAATGGAGACCACCCAAGGGAACCCGGACTTACTTTCAGAAGAGGTGAATTGGGATTTTGTGGATTTTCTTACCTCGCAAGAATTTGTTCCGGAACCTTCATTACCGCACGTGGAGAATTTTAGACAGAGACAGAAAGAAGAATTGGAGAAATTTATACAACAGCAAAAGGAAGTGGAACAAGCTTTTCTCCTACAGCAACAACAGCAAGAAGAAGAGGTAAGAAAAAAACAAGAAGAAGAAGAAGAAGCAGCAATAAAGAAACAAGGGTGTGAAAATCAAACCGTCACGGTACTGTTAGACATTTTAGCGAAGTTAAGAAGTCTGAAACAAATGTATCAGACTTCTTTATTACGACCGAAGAGAATACGACCTTCCCGAGCTAAACACTCCAACCCTGTGACTAAGCCTACCGTGCCACCCTTAGTGATTTCAACCAAATCATCATCATCAACAGTACGCAGTCTAGAAGTAGGCCTCGGCCGTGGCAAAGGCTTAAGATAGTTGAAGTTGATTGCTTAAACTCACCCCAGCACCAGAAACCAAAGGCCCTTTTCAGGGCCACCCACGTCTCTCGAAAAGGGATAGACTTTCAATTGCCAATAACTCAAAAAAAAACCCATTTTACCCTATAATACTTGTGTATGAATGTGTGAGTGTAGGTTCTTATTTTAAAATCAAAACTCAAAGACACTTACCTTTTTATACCTAATTTATTCTTTTATAAATATTTACAATTCAATTCACAATTCACAACAGAACACTTTAAAAAGTTCATACACTTCTTCTGTCTCATTGTTTAGTCTCTCTGTTTTTTTAATTTCTTCACAGTCACAGTCTTTTCCTCCTGCTCTTCCTCCTCACTTTTTTCCCTTCTTCTTTTCTTCTCCTCTTTCTTTTTTTTCACCTGTCTGCTTTCTTCCTCTTCTTCTTCCTCTTCTTCTTTCTCTGAAGAATCCCTCTCTTCTTCTGACTCCTCTTGTTTCTTTTTTGGGCAATCTGGAGACCAATGTCCTTTTTCTTGACAATAATAACAGGTATCTTGACTTTTGTCTTTTCTAACCCCTTGTTTTTCTTTTTTGACGGTCTGGACACTCTGAAGACCAATGCCATTTCTTCTGACAAATATAGCAAGTATCTTGACTTTTACCTCGAAAGGAAGGAGAGTAGTCAGTCGGCTGGTCTGAAGAGAATTTTCTAATGACCGCTCGCTAAGCTCTGATGAAATGTTCGATCTGTCTAGTCTCTTTCATCGTTGTGCTCAGTTTGAGAGTGAAATGAATAGTGAAAGGACAAGACACACACCCTTTTATATACGCTGGTCTGCCATGACTATAAATTAGTTCATGGTGTTTAAACTTTAGTCATTTGACTTTTTGCTATCAAGATGAAACGATCCAATTCATTTGAGAAGAAAGACGAAGAAAGTAAGAGGCAGAAACGTGATCTATCGCCTCGCACCAGGGCTGAAGTCTTGGCACAAATTCATGCCAGTGATTTTGAAGAGGACATGAGTGAACCAGCATCCGAACCCTCTAAACAAAGTTCATCACCCTTAGTCAACCCTGAAAAGTACTATTCCATTCAAAAGACAGAAAAGCGTCCCTCTAGAAAATTTAGAACTACGGCTTACAAATACACAATGAAGTTTAAAGGTTTCAAGTCCGAAGTACCGTTAGAGAAAGCAGAAGGGTTCATCACCGGAGTGTGGGATTCTTTGCTAACCACACTCAAGCGACAATGTCAACCCAAAGAAGACGATCGCTTGAGACTTTCCATACAACACGACGGTTTGAAATCCCCTGTTTGGATCGAGTTAACAGCCCCGCATAATTGACCGCTTCCAAAGTCATGGACAAAATTCAACACGTACAACAATCCAATGACCAGTTTGACATCACCGATGGAAAAGCCACACTGGACATGACCCACGTCTCCTCCTCAAGGGACTGGACGTAAAAAGATGTTATTGGTGAATGAGCTTCGCAGCATTAAGCGTAGCCTCGTCCAAATTCACAATTCTCAAGACCAGATGTGTTTAGCCAGGGCTATCGTGGTGGGACGAACCTATGCCAACAAGAACGACACGGTAGAATGGAAAAGAGCCTGGAAAACTATTCAACAATCTGACCGGGCCAAACAACGAAACGAAGCAGAACTCCTTTTGCAACAAGCCGACTTGCCCAAAGACAAACCCTGTGGCATTCCTGAAATGCAAAAATTGCAAGGTGTCCTAGCTCCACGATACACCTTGAAAGTGCACCCTCAAGAAGTGCGCGGACCTCTGTTGTTTCGAGGGAAAGAATTTAAGGACGGAAAATACATTCATGTCTATTATCACGATGGCCATTTTGATACCATTACCAGTATCACAGGATTCTTTGGATACGGTTATTACTGTGAGAAATGTGACTATGGCTATAACAATCGAGAGCAACACAAGCATTGTGGATCGAAATGCTCAGGATGTTTGGCCTCTCCACCCTGTCTGGGCGAAGGGCAAGAACCAGTGCATTGTCCTGCTTGTCTGCGCACGTTTGTCAGCCCTGCGTGTTACCAACAACATTTGAAAACACAAGGTTCACAGAAGAAATGCGCTTGTCAACTGCTGGGATTGTGCCCCGCGTGTGGACAAGGCATACGTACCAACAGTACCAAGGCACACGTATGTTCAGGAAAGAAAAAATGTCACATTTGTCACCACATCGTGGACTTTTAACACCAGTGCTACGTGCAAAAATACCAACCCCCACCAGAGAAAGAAGATGGTCACAAGAAGAAAGGCAGTTTCATCTTTTTCGATTTCGAATGCATGCAAGAGACCGGCATTCACGTTCCTAATTTCTGCGTGGCTCATCGTGCGTGTGAGAAGTGCATTCAAGAACCTATATTCAGTCATTGCCCTCACTGCAGCAAGATTCCTGGAGGGCGTGAAAAAATCTTTCGAGGACCGAACACGCTAGCCGATTTTGCACAATGGGTTTTAGACCCCATCGACAAGACGTGGAGCCAAGAGGACATCGAACGTTACGGAGATTGTCATCGTCATGCCACAGTGATGGCTCACAATTTCTCCGGATACGATGGACAGTTTCTTTTGAGGTACTATACGGAACATGGCACCGAACGTCCTAAAGTCACTTTGAACGGAGCCAAAATCATTTTCATGCAAGTGGGACAAGTGCAGTTTAAAGATTCGATGAGTTACTTAGCCATGCCTTTGAGTCGAATGCCTAAAACGTTTGGAATGACAAAAATGGCTAAAGGGTACTTTCCACACTTTTTCAATACGGAAGCCAATCAACACGTCGTTCTACCCCATTTGCCTGAGGCTCACTATTACGACCCCGACAACATGAGTACCGAACAACGAGAAGCTTTCTACGCTTGGTACCAGGCTCAAGCCTCGGACCCTTTCGACTTTCAGGAAGAAATGCTAAAGTGTTATCGTTCCGACGTGGACATTTTACGGCGTTGCTGTGGAAAATTTCGAGAACTGTTCATGGAACACGGAGGGGTCGATCCTTTGAAAGAAGCTTGCACCATTGCCAAAGCGTGTTCCTTAGTGTACCGGCAACGATTCATGCCTGAAAACACCGTGGCTGTCATCAGTCCTCAAACGACCCACTATGTCAAACGTCAATACTCGGTCAAAGCCCTACGCTGGTTGTATTACTTGTGCGACAAGGAAGACAAATGGATTCAGCATGCCCGCAACGGAGGAGGTGAAAAGACCATCGGAACGCATTCGGTCGAAGGCTGGGACTTAGAAAACCCCAAGATCGTGTACGAGTTTAACGGTTGCTTATTTCACGGATGTCCTGTCTGTTACCCTGACCGCGACACTAAAAATCAGTTTTTACAACGAACCATGGAAGACTTGTACCAGGCCACTTGTCAGCGACGCCTAAAGTTAGAACAGGAAGGATACCAAGTGGTGGAAATGTGGGAACACGAGTACAATCACCGTTTGAAAACCGATCCCGAGTTTAAACGTCTCGTCGAGAGTTATCAGTTCATGGACCCGCTGACCCAAGGGATAGTTTGTAATGAGGAAGGACCAATGCCATCTGTTTGCTGTACCAAGCCGACGAAGAGAAAGGAGAAGAAATCAAATACTTGGACGTGTGTTCGCTGTATCCCTACGTGTGCAAATATTGTCGCTTTCCTGTAGGGCACCCACAATTGTTGACGGAACACATCGACCTGAAAAACATTCGACAATACGAAGGTCTGATCAAGTGTAAAGTTTTGCCTCCCACGGACTTGTATCATCCCGTGTTACCTCACCATTGCCAAGGCAAACTGATGTTTCCTTTGTGCCGCACTTGTGCAGAAACGTGCAACCAAGTTCAACCTTGCCATCACACCCAGGAAGAACGTGCCTTGACGGGGACGTGGGTCAGCGTAGAATTGTTCAAAGCTCCGGACATGGAATTACAACTGTTAGAAGTGTACGAAATTTGTCACTTTCCCAAGACACAACAATGCCACAAGGGTGACCCCACGCAGAAAGGCATTTTCGCCGACTACGTTGATGCCTTTTTGAAACTGAAGCAAGAAGCCAGTGGCTATCCGTCCTGGTGTCACACTCCCGAAGACCAAAAGACATTCAAAGAGAAATACTATGAACAAGAAGGCATCCCTTTAGACCACATCGAGAAAAACGAAGGCAGGCGATCGTTTGCCAAAGTGATGTTAGATTGTTTGTGGGGTAAAATGGCACAACGCCCGTGTTTACCCAAGACGGAATATTTTACAGAACCTTCCCGCTACTTTCAGATGATTCACGACAAAACCAAATACATGAAACACGTGGACGTCGTTCGCGAGGATTTGATCTTGGTCAATTACGAAGAAGATCTGGACTTTGTACAAGACGACCCCTTTGGAAATGGCATCATTGCGGCTTACGTGACAGCTCATGCTCGCTTAAAATTGTACGAAGCTTTAGAACTGTTAGGGGAACGTGTCCTGTACTTTGACACGGACAGTTGTATTTACATCCATCACCCGAGTCAACAGCACCCTGACATCGAAGGAGACCGTTTAGGAGCCTGGACAGACGAGCACCCCGACGACAAGATTCTAAATTTTGCCAGTGGTGGCCCTAACAATTACGGCTACGAATACCGGGACAAACAAGGAGAAGTGCACACGACGAGTAAAGTGAAAGGATTGACTCTGAATTATCGTACCGGTCGAGTGGTCAACTTTAGCGTATTGAAAGAAGCCTTGCAGTCTAGAGAAAATGAACACTTTAAAGTGACCACCTATCAACCCAACAAGATTGCACGTTTACCTACTCACCACATCGTCAGTCGACCCTTGGAAAAAGTCTATCAAATCGTGTACCAGAAGCGAGTGCGACTGCCCAACCACTTTACTTTGCAGCATGGACATGTTGGTATAAAACATTGGTTGTAAGAGGATAGCCACCCACCAGAAGGATGACTTCGCCACAGCAAGAATCGAGTGAGAAACCCGATGAGAACTCCAAGTTCAAACCCTACCATTTTCCGGTTTTCTTGCCTGACTATTGTGATTGTGCCCGTCGATTGGACACGTTTCAAGCATGGCCTACGGATAGGAAAGGATTACCTTCTTCGCATATTTTAGCTAGAACAGGATTTGTCTACTTGGGACCTGAGTCAGGATTGGGATACGAAGTACAGTGTTTCGCTTGCAGACTGAAGTTACGAATGGATCTATGTATCTATAAAGGTTCAGCTATTCTGGAACATACTCGATGGTCTCCGCACTGCCCTTACCTTTCTATAGCCTTTCCACCCATGACATTACGGTACAATGATGACGGTACCTTAGAAACCGTACCTTGCAAAACAAGACATAAAAAAGGAACGATGCACAAGCTTGAGACTGCATTGCGACTAGTATAAAAAGGGGCTATGGTCAAGATCGATAGTTCATTGTGACTACCAAGACCAAGTGAACAAGATGAATACTTTCAGAGAAACACAAAACAAGTTCATACACGTACACTTCAAGTGTGGGACTTCTGAAGTGGAATGCTATTGTGAGCCTTGCGATGGGAACGATGCTGTACGCTGTGACCTTAGCGATGCAGTAAAGCATCATGGGAACTTTGTTCTCACTACCCCTATCATGGAAAGTGATGCTGTGCGTGTCAAACCTGAGGGATGCGAAAGCGATGCCACTTGTCCTCTTGGACACTACTGGGTTTCGTTTTAAAGGTGGATGTTCACCTTCACGTCTACCCCCCTACGGATGTCATCCAGCCCTGAGCAAACTCCTGTCCATGTCACCCAACCCTCATCGAAACGAACCTGTGAAAAACGAATATTCGTTCCCTGTGCGTTTGTCGGAATACTGCGACTTTGAAAATCGTCTTCAATCGTTCAAAGGAAAATGGCCTAAGTATCTGGGAGGACCGACCCCCGAAGAATTAGCCAGAGCCGGATTGTTCCACTTGGGCGAAGGAGATAAAGTCAAGTGCTTTAGTTCCGGTGTGTCACTTCACCACTGGGAACCACAAGATTCGGCCTACCTAGAACATGCTCGATGGTCACCGAATGGTCATTACTTACCCTTAGTGGGACCGAGACATTGAAGTAACTTACCATAATCTGTTCATGGATACTTTACAAGAGAACATTCGCGCTTTGCCTGTGGAGTTTATAGAAATGATTTACCGAGAGCTGGTTAAAATACAAGTGAAACGTAAAGAACAATTGCATCCGTTAAGTCACCGGTGTTTGAACCACTGGTACCTGAATGCTATACAAGGACTGATTCAGTTGAAAGTGTTCCATTGGACAGACATTGATCAACGATCCCCTGGTTTTGAAAAGGATTGCTTTGCTATTGATGATTCTTTCTACTACATTGTAAACCTACTGCATCGAATTCCAGAGGAAGAGTTAACGAACTACCAACATCTTTTACGCAATGTCAACTTAGTGAAACAGGAAACTTCTGAACGAATTGTAATGTGTAAATTAGTGATGAAACGATTTAAATTCGACACTGAAGTAAAACCATGTCTGTGCAAACGGTACATTTTTTGTGTCAGAAAGAGGATTTAGTTAAAGGATTACCAACATATTTTACGTGGAATCTACTTAGCGGAAGAGGAAACTTCTAAACAAACTCTGACGTTTCGGTTACAGTATGCAAGATTTAGATTCCCTACTGGAGAACGAAGATCTCTGGCTAGAAAGTACGTGTATTATTTCCGAAACAAAGAGACTATAAAAACAGGCTGCCATGCCACGACTTATGTCACATGTAATTGAACAGATTCCGTGGAAGGAACTCAATGACCATATTCAAACCGTGGATCATTACCTTCAATTATTACAAGAACTGTATCCGTTCAATTTGGGACGACGCATAGTGTGTGTCTTAGTGACTTGTTTACTGGGATTTCGTTTACCAGCCGATTCCTTGTGGACTCTTTACGAACAGTACTTGCCACCCCATTTAACATGAAAGTGGTGCCATTAAATGTTCACGAGAGACTCCTTTCGCTCAAAGCCTTACGTTTTCATCTGGATACTTCTCGACCTCTACGAGAAAAAAGATTCGTCAACTTTTAGCTACCCAAGACGTGTATGACGATGTGTGTGTAGCTTGTGACTTACACCCCCATTGGACAGATGTCAGTGACTGGAAAATATGGGATTTCGAGGCTTGGACCCAAGAAGTGGCCCAGTATGCTCGAGAGTTGTGATCCTTCCTTTCAACGTCCAAAGAAAAAAGTTACTTTTCAACCTGTGTTAGTGACAGTACCAGAAGAACCCGTCAGCCAGGACAGGACTGTTGTGGACAGGCCTGAAAGACCCTTTCGGGAGGACACTTGTGTGACCTTACCCCCTATAGAACTGGTCAAAACATTACCCAAAACATGTTGTACAGACACTTGTTTCTATTCCACGTTGATGGTTTTGATGTGCCTTTTATCGTTGTACTTAAGCCTTTGGCTTTTATGTATTTTTGTCTTTCGTACTCATGTTTAAAACATTCAATAAACGTGTCCTGAAAAAAGTATATAAACTCTCGTCTTGTTTGTTTTCGTGTCACAAGTGACATTCCTAACACTATGGCTACCTCTGCAGTCTCTGCTCCCTCTTCCTCCACTGTCAAAGTCATCGACGAACACTTAGATCGTGCCACTTGGGAGGCTTTGTATCTTCGCCATCCCTTTAACATGCTCATTGCTGGACCTAGCGGTTCAGGCAAAACCGAATTCGTCAAACGTTTGTTCGAACATAAACATCATTTGATCGATCGTCCTCCTCAACGCATCGTGTGGTGTTACAAAGAGTGGCAATCGGCGTACAGCCTCTTGCGAGAAAGTCAAGGCGATTCCATCGTGTTTGTGGAAGGCATTCCTAAAGAAGACGACGGCATCGTCTCTGACTCCCGTCAAACCCATTTGGTCATTTTTGACGACATGTTAGGAGAAGACGAAGAAGAAATTAAACTGTGGTTCACGCGCAAAGGTCATCATCGTAATGCCAGTGTCGTTTACATTACTCAAAATTTGTTTCAACAAAGTAAAGCCCATCGCACCATCAGTCTCAATGCGCATTACGTGGTCTTGTTTAAAAGCCCTCGAGATAAATCGCAAGTGCAAGTCTTAGCCAAACAGTTAGGGACGCCTTGGCTGACTCAGGCGTGCGACGATGCCTCTCAAACTCTACGCGCCTATTTACCCGTCGATTTGAAACCTACGACTCCCGAGGATTTGCGATTTCGTACCCACTTGTTTCACCACTGGTGCCAAGACGGAGGGCCTGTCCTGTACACGACTCCGTCCTCGACTTAACTTCACTCCACAAAAAATCTATAAAAACCTCAGACCCTTTTCGTCTGTCTCACACAGTGTGAACATGACGTCCCTTCAGTCGCATCTTCCCGTCAAATTGATTCGTGCCTTGTATGGCATCAGTCGAGAAAAAATCCACAAATACGGACTCGTGTCTTACAAGCTAGTCTCAAAGAAGTCTTATGATGGTTCACGGTGACGGCACGTCAATTACTCCAAGGGATCATTCAGATTCCTCATCAAACCAAACGCTTTTTTGATCGAAACAAAGTCGCTTTGACCCAAGTGGCCGATCCTCGCATCGACACTCAAACCAAAAAGCAAATCATTTTGAAACCTGGAGGGAGCGGTACTCTAGGAGGGGTCATCATTCGTTCTCTCTTAAGATGGGATCCTAATGCTCCCATACTTCTCCCCAAGAAAAAAAGTCAAATGAAGCTCCAAGAAGAAGAAAAAGAGCCACGGTGTCAAGACCAAGTCCCCAAGGAGACCCGTGTCTCCAAGAACTTCTCCAGTGGCGGGACCCTCCTCTTACCAGACACCACCCCGGAAAAAGAAAAGAAGCCCCCAGAAAAAGAAACAGAGAAAAAGTCCCCAGAAAAAGAAAAGCCCACAGAAGAAATCTAGTCGCAAGAGAGGCACTTCGGCTAGGACGCAACCTTACACTCGCAAAGCACGACCTGCAAAGGCGGTGACCGCGTCTCCGGTAGCCTCAGGTTCATTCACTTCCCCGTTGATGTCACCAAGAACTGAAGAGTAATTGGAGACGTTAATCACACCAAGAATTTCTCCGTTGATAACCCCAAGAACTTCCCCAGTGGCAGGACCCTCCAATTTAGCGGCAGTGGCCGCTGCTCACAAAGTACCTTCTCCCAAAATCAAAGTTCAAGAAAGATCGGGCATGTTACAAAGTTTACTGGATTTGTCCAAGCAAGAACTTGCTCGATTTGGTCCGTTGCGTACCCCTGCACGACGTGTCATGCCTGTCCTGAAGTTGATACGCCGTAAAGACAACTAGTGGCGACGCGTTCCAGTATAAAAAAGGCCTGTGACCACGTAGGGGTATCAGTGTTTTTGGTGCTGAAGACTCAAAGATGTCAATCTCCAGAAAACATCCTCTTCTAAACAACCCCAAGGAAAGAAAAGGAAAGGACTGCCTCCTCGTTTAGTCAAACATGGGGACATGTTATCTGTCCTGTCCAAAGCTTCTCCATCTCTATGAAAAAAACTCATTCAATCAGCCTCCAAAGAGGTCATCGATACCGTGTGCGAATGTTGTTTGAACGTCTTGATAGGCACGATCCCTTTGTCCAAACACCAGAAACAATGCTTTGGCAAACATCGTCACGTTCTTCGCCAAATGGTTCAAAAGATAATTCCCATTCGTCAAAAGATGTTGGTCCAAAGTGGAGGCATTTTACCCCTCTTGTTAGGTCCATTGCTCAAAGGAGTCTTGGGAACCATGTTGGGAAGACTGGTGGGAGCAAGATAAAAAGACCCTCTGAAGTGCCAAGATCTCAGAATCTACCCCTGACAACCCCATGGAAGGACGAAAACTAGCTTTAGTGCCTTACAAACGATGGATGGAATACCATCGTTGACAAGAACAACACACCCCGCATTTACCTCCCAATCCCAATTTGAGCGAGATGTCCCAGTTACAACACGAATTGCAGTCCTTGATGGATCGTCAAGATTTGTCCGAAACAGAAAAATCGCAACAGTACGGTCAACTCTTGCAACGACTGTAACTCTTTCACCAGAAAGCTTTAGACGAAACAGCTCTACCCACTCTGAAAGATTTTAAGACCTTGATGAAAAGTCCAGCACCATCATCACTACCACTACCACTACTACCATCCCCAGGGGTCACCAGAGATGCTACCCCACGAAGACCTGAGGAAGAAGAGATGCGAGAAGTGTTTCAAACACCGTCAGCAGCTCCCCTTTCAAGTAAGATTGCAGCATCCTTGTTGACCCCGTCCCCCACACCCCAACGAGAAGAAATGAAAGCTTGGGTTAAAAAGATGATGTCCACTCCTCCTTCGACAGAAGTGAAAAAGAAAGAAAGGAAACCAGAAGTGAAAAAAGAAAAGAAGACCAAAGACATTCCATTGCCACCTCCACCACCACTACCTTCGACATCTACTCTCGTAGCCCATCGGACATGTAAATCCGTTTCCAAACCACCCTATTCCCACTCAAAGTAGCATCACTGAAGAGTGGGTGACTTATTAACACACAAAAAAATGGAGAAGTGCAAACGATGGTTACAAGAACAAGGTACTTACACTTTAAACAAACCCATTCGACGCAAGTTTTCCAGAAGTCGCACCCGAGTGGAAGGCATCGATCATCAATGGCAAGCCCATTTAGCCGATGTCTCTCATTTGGCCAACTACAATCGTGGCTACAAATATTTGTTTTGTGTCATCGACGTCTTTTCCAAATTTGCCTGGGTCGTACCCTTGACTTCCAAATCGAGCAGCGAGTTAGTGCGAGCCCTGCAACGAGTGTTGAAACAAATCGGTCGTCACCGTCTTCGATGGCAAACGGACAAAGGCACCGAATTTCTGAACCAAGCGTTCCAAAAAGAATTAAAGAAACGTGACATTCATTTTTTTACCACCGATAATCCTGAAACCAAGGCAGCATCGTGGAACGTTTTCAACGCACTTTGAAAGAACGCATGTGGAAATATTTTACGCATCATCACACTCTGAAGTACATCGACATCTTACCGCACCTGGTACAAGCGTACAACCAATTTTACCATCGAAGCATCGGACGTGCCCAGCAAGAGGTGACTCCCGAAAACGAAGTGTTGGTGTTTGAGCGCCTGTTTGGTACGTCCCCGACGAGGGCTGCCCCCAAGAAAAGTGGAGTGTTGACCGTAGGAGATTGCGTGCGCATTGGCAAAACCAAACGCACTTTCGACAAAGGTTACTTGCTTAACTGGACCAACGAATTGTTTCGTGTCACTGGACGAGTGCATGGCCGTGATCCTGCCGTCTATAAATTGGAAGACATGAACGGAGAAGTGCTCAAAGGAACGTTTTATTTGCCCGAGTTACAACGTGTCATCAAAAAAGAAGACGACGTGTACGACATCGAAAGCATTATCGAACGCAGAACCCGTAAAGTGGGCAAACGACGTGTCAAAGAAGTCAAAGTACGTTGGAAAGGATATCCACCCAGTTTTGATTCTTGGATCGACGCTTCGCAAGTCATCGACTATAAAAAGAAGTGACCATCATGCACTTTCACACACACGCAGCTACGTCGACCACCCCTTCACCTAGTTCTTCTCTGCAAGATTTGCAAAAACAACCTTTGTGAGTGTGGTGTGGAGAACGTGTGCCTAAAACGCAAATCGTCTTTTTCTGCCAAATCTTCGTGGTGTATTGTGTCATCGGGGCAGCCATTGCCAATTTGAGTTTGCAACAAGGAGACAAACAATTGTGGACCATTTTATTGAGCAGTTGTATCGGTTACCTGCTTCCCAATCCCTCCCTGAAATTCTCCTCGAACGGGAACAACGGGAACCTTGTGTCCAGTGCCAGTGTCAGTCACCACTCCAACAACAACAATAACCCCATTTTGAGCGGAGACACGCCTCTGACGTCCAGTAACCCCTCGGACAGCCACAGAACTCTGGAATTATGAGTCACCAAAACCAATTTTACTTAACCTTACCCAGTGACAGTTCCATGGAGGTGTTTCCCAAGAACACGTTGTGCTGTTACACGGCCAAATTACCTCAGGCCATCCCATTAGATCACGAAGCCCATTGGGAAGTGGCTAAGTAGAAATCATTCACCCCACCCAAGTCCTCAATGTCCTTCCCAATCAAAATTCTTTTACGGTGGAAGTTCATGACGAGCAAGTGCAACTGTACTTGGATACCCATGGCAAATATGACAAGAAAAACCCTAACACTAAAAATCCAAAGTGGACCGACTATCACTTGTTCATTTCCGCAGGCTATTATTTTAGTGGTCAACATTTGGTCAGCACCATAGCCTCCAGGTTTAATGTCGTGTTTCTGAAAGCTTTGGAGAGTGTCAATAAAAGTGTCACCCTGGAATACCACAAAACAGCCCGTCGCTTCCTGATGAAATTTCCTGAGGGCGTAAAATCATGTCTTTCTTATTTTGTCCTGAATTGTTTGTCAAGTTGGGCGGGGACATGGAGATGAGGAAGAAAGTAGAAAAAGAAAAAGGCGAATTACTAGTCATTTCTGACAACGATACTTTTGTCAAGTATTTTCGTACCCCGGTACAACTGAACCAAGGACTGAATTTGATGTTTGTGTACTCCGATGTGGTGGAGTACAACGTGGTGGGACACACCTCCGTACCGTTACTGCGTGTCATTCCTTTCAAAGTGGATTCTGTCACGAACGCTGACGAGGAAGGTGGAAACACTTATCACGTCCACCGCGAATTTGTACATCCTCACTATTTGCCTGTCAGCAAGTCTTATTTGGACACGGTCAACATTGCTATAAAAGGAGATCTGGGACAAAATATTCCACTCACCAAAGGAAAAGTCACAGTGAAACTCCATTTTCGAAAACGGTTCTCTCACGACTCATAAGTCATGTATCCAGTGTACCGAGGGGTTGCTCGACAGCGAGGACACGGTTTAGGAGATATGTTAAAATCGGCCTTTCGTTCGGTGGCCCCGGTGTTGAAACCGATGGTGACACGAGGATTGCACGCCTTGAAAGATGCAGCACTGACGCAAGGCAAAGAATTTCTCCAAAATGTCATCATCGACAAACAAAACCCTAAAGAAGCCTTCATGAGGGCAGGCAAAAATGTCTTGCTGCAAACGGGCAAAGACCTTTTGGGCCGACGAGAAACACCTATAAATGCCCTGCACGCTACCGAGTCAGGCATTCAGCAAGGACAAGGCAGAAAGAGACGACGAAGAAAACACCCTTTCACCAGACTTCACACTTCTAAAGCTAGAAAGACAAAGAAGAAAAGAACCGTTCGAGACTTAGACGTTTTCGATTATTAAGGTATTGAGACGCAGAAAAAAATGATGCACCGAGAATCTTGCGCTTGTTCCAAGTCGGAGCTGGATCTGTTTGCCATACCACCCACCATGATGACGATGCAAAAATCCCAGTGGGTGGAATTTCATCCCGTCTCCTCATTGACCGATTCCGCTCCCATCAAGTTTGAAATCAAAGGACAGCCCGAAGATTACATCGATCTGAATAGCAGTTACTTGTACTTGAAAGTCAAAGTTCTAGATAAGACTGGAGGTCCTATAGACGATGAAGCAGTAGCTCCCGTCAACAATTTCATGCATTCCTTGTTCAGTGGAGTGGACTTGTACTTGAATAACAAACTAGTCAGTAGCAGCATGGATACTTACCCTTATCGCGCCTACTTGGAAAATCTCTTGACGTACGGAATAGACGCCAAGAACACCCATCTCAATGCCTGTGTGGTATGGGAAGCTGCCGAAGCCGGTGAGTTTGCAACATTCGAAACTGATACAAAGGATAAAACTAAACCAAAAAATGAGGGATTTCTAGAACGAAGAAACAGAATCATGGGAGTCGACACAAGTTTAGAACTGATGGATCGTTTGCATTTAGACATGTGGTTGCAAGAAAAATATTTGCTGAACGGAGTGGATGTCCGCCTGAGACTGAATCGTAGCAGTACCGCTTTCCATTTAATGGCTGGTGCTGACGATTACAAAACCAAAATCCAAGAAGCCAGACTCTACGTACGCCGCGTGGAAGGGTTACCTAAAGTGGGAAACGACATCAGTCACACGTTGAGCAGAACGACCGCCAAGTATCCGATGAGACGCGAGGAAGTGAAAACCTTCACTATTCCCAAGGGGCAAAGATCCATGATCTAAGATCATCTGTTCCAAGGACAGTTACCCAAACGTTTGATCGTTGTTATCGTCGAGAATACAGCCTTCAACGGAGCTGCCAATAAAAATCCTTTCTACTTTCAACACTTTGGTGTGTCCAAGATCGAAGTCAGTCGCGATGGCAAGACCTTGTGTACCCGACCCTTCGAACCTAACTTTGACAAGAAGAATTACTTGAGGTCGTACTTGTCCTTGTACGAAGCTACCGGTCAGTTAGGAACCAAAACAAGTCACGGCATTACGTACGAAGATTATGCAGGAGGCTATGCTTTGTGGGCTTTCGATTTCACTCCAGACCAAGGCAGCGACGAGGGACATTTCCACCCTATACAATCCGGTCAGATTCGTGTGGAAATTCAGTTTGCAAACCGAGTCCCTGATGAAACGGTGAACGTCACCATGTATGCAGAATTTGATAATACGATAGAAATCAACAGTTTGAGAGAAGTCATTCTAGACTATTAGAAACCATGGAAGACTGTTATTCCTCTTTATCTAGTGGAGAAACTTTAGACATGGAATGTGAGGAGACTGTGGAAGAAGAAGTTATCATGATCAAGTCAAGATGGCCAGAACAAGAAGCCCATTTAGTCTCCTGTTTTGCCAAACACTTGGTCGAAAAAATGATGGAATTGATCAAGAAAGATTGCTATAAATGTCAAAACGATCATTCCAGTCAAATTCAACACGATACATGCCTGATGCTGAGTGAAGAAGAAAAATTGGAGGAGTATCTGGACGAAGCTTGGAGTCTCATCTCGGACGAAGTCGTGTTGCATCAGTGGTATAAAGACTTGCGTGAACATTCTTGTCCACCATTAACCACTCAAGAGATCCATCGTATCGAAGCTCTCCTGAATCAGAGTGAGGAGACGAAACGAAGAAACGGTTATTTGTCAGACATTTTCAAGCAAAAAGTCAGGATCGAATTGATGACTTATTATTACCTGTGAAGAAGACCAAAAAAAAAAAAAACACAAAACATGGATACCTAGGAAATTTATTACCTTTTGAACCACAGTTCGTACACGGCTTCTTGGAATCGTGTCGTCTGTGCTAAAGATGAACTCCCTCATCGTAAACCTCAAGACCATCTAGCTTATGTGATCAACACGGACGACAGTCATCTCCCAGGAACCCACTGGGTAGCCGTCTACTTTCCTCAAGAAGGATGTGTGGAATATTTCGATTCGTATGGATTGCCCCCTTTGGAAGACGGTATCATTGACTTTATGAGAAGAAATGCTCAGACCACCCGATTCAATAATGTGAAATTACAAGGCACAGATTCCTTGGTGTGTGGACAGTACTGTGTGTATTTTCTGCATCATCGCAGCCTGGGCTATTCCTTAGAACATTTAGTGACTCATTTTGATCCTCGTTCTTCTTCTAGAAACGATGTGAAAGTAAATCAATGATTTTGTGACCATTATGCTTATCTTTTGTCTCAAGCTAGGAAACGTAGTGTCCATCAATGGCCTAATGACTTCCAACAGTGGAAATCACAATTTCATTCACAACGTTGTCAGCTCTGTTTAAAGTAGAGTGTTAAATGAAAAAAAAAAATGTTTGCGATTTGAAAAAAATGTTTGATGTTTTATTGTTGGATTATTGTTGAAAATGTTATAGTTGTTTGTTAGTGTTAAGTGATTTTGAATAAAAAATGTATTTTGAAGAAAAATGCCTTTGTGGTTTGTTTGACTATAGAAATCTTGATTCATGCTCTTTGACTTCTTACTATCCCTCTCGTGACTCTCATTGAACGTTGCGGCTCGAAAACAGTGGAGGGATGTTTTCCTTCACGTTCGCGTTTTGACTTTAAAGCCGGGGTAGCCTCCAGTTTAACCATCCATTGTCGACTCATCCTCCTACGAAGATGTGCTCCAAACTAGCTAAGCTAAACGAAGCCTACGTGAATTTGCATAGGGTCAGACACAGTCTGATACCGAAGCCAGAAGAGATAGAGAATGTGAGAATCTTAAAAGTCACTGAAGACCTGATAGAAGAGCTCTTCAGAGAAGAAGTGAACAGGGAGAAAGAAGAATGGACAGAGAAGTACAGACTTCAAAAACAGCAGAGAGAGCAGCAACAGCAGCAGCAACAGCAGCAACAGAAACCTGAAACTGACAGAGGCTTTGTCGATTGTCGTATCGACACCAAAGAGTTCTTCTTCTCTTTCCGTAGAAGCAGACCTATCGTCAGAAAGTCTATCGTCAGAGGACGTCGCATTCTTAGAAACTAAAAGATCGCCCTAGCTTCAACTTCACACAAGCAAAAAAAAAACAGTCCTTTTCAGGGCTACCCAATACTCTAGAAAAGAAATAACAATCGATTTGCCAATGTGTGTATGTAGAGTAGTGTGAGTATAAATACTGACTCTTTTCTGGTGAGATTGTATGTGTTTGTGTGGATAGTAGATAATGATCATAATTTTTGCTGTTTGACGTGCGTGGAGAGTAGATTAGGGGTTTGATTTGATTGCTTTGCGTATGTGAATAGTATATTGAAGTGATTAATGAAAATTTTTAAATTAGTAATGGGTAGTAAAAAAAGTGAGTGAGTGTTTCTTTTAGGTCCGCGCGTTGTTTGGTCATGATCTAGGTAATATAACTTCGGTCTTAGGGGGACGTTTTCCTTCACGTCCGCGCTTTTAGTATAAATTGAAACTCGCTTGGCAGTCTAGCTACCCTTGTTGATTGATCAAGAAAATGAACACCAGACTAGCAAAACTGCTTGAACTTCATGTACACCTGGAATATGCCAGGTTTATAGTGAATGAGCTGGCTGCAGAGGCCATAGTAGAAGAGGGAAGAATGAAAGAGGAGGAGAGATGAAACAAAGAAGAGGAAGAAAAGGAGAGAGAAAATTTCAGAATCCCAGAGACAGAAGATTGGGATTCTGAAGCCACTTATCCCGCCTCTGCTCTCCCCCCAAAAAGAGTGAAAGGAGACTGGGGAAGAAGATGTGTGTGTGGTGCCATGCCTGGAAGGTGCCATCATTAACCAGGTGTCATGGAGTTCAAAAAACAAACAGCCCTTTTCAGGGCTACCCAAACCTTTAGAAAAGAAATAGTAATCGATTTGCCAATGTGTGTATGTAGAGTAGTGTGAATATAAACACTGACTCTATTTTACTTAGTGTGAGTGTATGTGTTTGTGTTTGTAAGCGCTCACGTACGTTTGTGTGAATAGTAGATTGTTGGGTTTTGTAAGTGCTTAAGTTGGTTAGTGTGGATAGTAGATTTGGGGTTTGTTTATTGTTGCTTCAGGTATGTGGATAGTAGATCATATGAAATGAGAAAAGTAGGGGATGTTTTCCTTCACGTCCGCGCGTTTTAAGTGATAATCGAGGTAATATCAATTTTATGTTAACATTAAACAAACAATTATTAAATTACTAAACCAAATATGGACCTCAGACAAACTACCCGATAAATGGAAACACGCAATTGTAATTCCAATACCCAAGCAAGGAAAAGACCCTAACGATATTAGCTCCTACAGACCCATTTCCCTAACAAACAACATTTGTAAGATCATGGAAACCATAGTCACCAACCGACTCAAAAACCACCTAGAGAGCAAGAATTTAATCTCCGATAATCAATGCGGATTTAGAAACAAAAGATCCACCACTGATCAACTAATACGATTGGAAACCGCAATCAAATTAGCGTTCAACTCCAAACGCAAAGCTGATAGGAATTTAATTGCAGTATTTATTGACCTCGAAAAGGCATTCGACCTTATATGGACCAAAGGCTTATTAGCCAAACTCAACCACTACGCCATCACAGGTCGAATGTTTAAATTCATTGAAAACTTCCTCGCTGACCGTAAAATATCAACCAGAGTCGGCGACAACTACTCTGAACCACACACACTTGAAAACGGTGCACCACAAGGGAGCGTACTCAGCCCAACCCTTTCCAACATCATGATTAATGACTTGGACACCAACTTAACATCAAAACTAATTGAACTCTCACAATTTGCTGATGATAGTGGATTATGGAGAGCAGGAAACCCCTCCAACCACAAAGTAATCAGCGATATTCAAACAAGTTTAAACAAAGTAGGGAAATGGGCTGATAAATGGGGTTTCAGATTATCCCATGAAAAAACCATAGCAGTATTATTCACCACCAAACGTAAATTACAAAATCAGTTTCCCAAACTCACCATCCAAAATCAAGACATTAAATTTGTACAAGTAGCACGATTTTTAGGAATGCATTATGACTCCAAGCTAAACTGGGGACACCACATAAACGAACTAGTCAAAAGGTGCAATAAAGACCTTAACTTCCTTACAACCCTTAAAGGAACCGCCTGGGGATCCAATCAAGAAACCTTACTAGCATTATATAAATCGTTAATTAGATCTAAACTAGATTACGGATGCCAAATTTACAACTCGGCACCCCAAAATAACCTCAAGAAACTAAATAGCCTACAAAGAAAGGCCCTAATTATTTGCACTGGAGCACTACCATCCACATCACTAGTGGAACTTCAAATCTTAACTGGAGAACTGCCGCTCCACCTTAGAAGACAAGAACTCACCCTCAGATATGCAGCCAGGCTAACAACACACCCCGACACACACCCCACCCGGCTAGCTATAAATAAATGCAACATACCTTTTAGAATTAAATTATCACAAAACATACCAGCAGGGAAATTAGTCCATCAATTAGTTGAACAACTTCCTATAGACAACCTCCAAGCAGAAATTGCAAATCACTATGACAAAGAACTATGGATAAATATCAACCCCTCAGTTAACACCCTCATTACGAAATATGGCAATAAAAAAGAACAGGAACTCAAACTAAACACAATCTGTACAGAAGAAATCAACTCAGAATATTGCAACTACATTAAGATTTACACTGATGGATCCAAAATTACAGAACCACCCAGAACAGCAACAGCTTACGTAATCCCCGAACTTAACATTAAAGTAGGACGAAGACTACCTAACCTCTGCTCTATATACACAGCTGAATTCTGGGCCATACTTGAAGCACTCAGATGGATCAAAGAGAACAAAATACCCCAAGCGGTAATAATAAGTGACTCGCTAAGCGTCATAAACTCAATACTTAATAACAACACCAAATCAAGAGAAAACTATCTTAGGCAAACCAATTTATTGTAAAAAATACTGAACAATAATAACTTACAAGTAGAATTTATGTGGATACCATCCCATATTAACATACCAGGTAACGATATGGCAGATATAACAGCTAAACAAAAACTAAAGGAAATCACTCACATCAACCTAGATTATAGCATATGCGAACTCAATAGCATATCTAAAACCCTCACTGATAATAAATGGCAGGAATTATGGAACACAAGCACTCAAGGCAGGAAACTAAAAACCATCATTAAAGAAGTATGTAGAAATAGGAAACCACCAAAAACAAAAGGCAGTGAACAAAAATTCATAAATAGAATACTCACGGGCAAAACCAAACTGGGTAACAGCTTCGGATAGTACATAGGACCACAACCACATAACCCTAACTGCTACCACTGCAGGGTCCCAGAAGACATAGAGCATATTTTTAACAACTGCCATACACTTGAAAAAGAAAGGGCTAAGTTTAAAGTTAAACAGCAAACTATTGGATCCCCTGCAACATACCCAGAATTCTTGATGAACACAAACCCAATATTAATCTAACATTAAAAAATATCATGTTTTATACACGAATCCAATCTAATCAAAAAAATCTAAGAAAGTAAATCAAAGACCAGTTAAACATATTACAAATCACTGTTTGGGAATTATGACGGCCGGCTCGGTCTCGTGGGTTCACAGACTGACACAGCCGTTCATAGCCCGAATAATAAAAACCAGTTAAGGACGAATATTACAAAATCACTGTTTGGGAATTATGATGGCCTGCTAGGTCTCGTAGGTTCATAAACTGACACAGCCGTTCATAGCCCGAATAATAAAAACCAATTAAGGCCACAAAAAATTAAAATAGGAAAATAGGAATTAATTAAAACAGGACTCCATAATAACATACAAACAACCATAAAACAAGTTTTCATTCCAAACCAATAAGATAAGGAATCAAAATAAATAAGGAATTCATGAAGAAAAGAAAAGAAAAAGAAAAAAAAATATACTTATACCCGTCTCCTTGTCTCGAAAACAACATCTGGCTGAACTTTTAAATCAAGCTTCCACAGTTATTTCTACTAACATACTCAGCCAAATCCAGGCAATGTTGGCAGACGACCCTGAAGAATTTGAAACTTCCACGCTGGCAGCGGCCCTGTAAGTATCATCATCCAGCGGCGATGAAGCTGATGAACCTGCACCACCTAAACAGAGTGGAAAAAAGGAAGGCTCTGTCTACCGGAATATGGGTCTGGGAAAGGCAATTGATGATATCAAAAAAGCGGGCCACTTCGTCAATGCTACAAGACCAGGTGCCCTAATGTGACGTCATCGCTGCCGACCAATCGTAGCGGGAGTCACATACTGCTTGGTTTGACACCTGGGGCATTTCAATCCTACTAAGAAACACGAGTGTGTGGTGTGACTATTCCCACTCATGTTTTTTAGCCTTTCAGTCAGGTTGTTAAGGACTAGTTAGTGCTTCACCTGAGTGGCTAAATTAAAAAGTATTCTTTGAGTACATAAAAGCCTGGGGGATGAGGTTCCTTTTCCTTCCACCCCGAGTAATTAAAAATCACGCAGTGCGTGAATAAACAAGTGGTACATGTTCAAAAGAACGAAAACCACTATAATCCAACTAACTAACTAACAATTTTATGTTTTAGGGGGATGTTTTCCTTCACGTCCGCACTTTAACTATAAAACTAACAGTGTTTGCCATTGGAGCCCATTCCACGGAATAAGCAAACAAGAAGGTGCCAGCAGCTTCAGCTTTGTATAACAACCTAATGGGAAGTTGGTATTGGATGGTGGATGGATTGAATGTAGCAGAAAGGCTTGAACATGAATGGAGGCATGCAGTGACAAAAGACTTCGTCTCAAGACAAGTAACCAGCCTCCACTTAGCCATCGATATTGTGAAAGAAATGATAGAGGATGAGGAGAAGAGAATCAGAGGTTTTATTAACCCACCGTATGTGAAAGTGGGCAAGTTGAAAGAAGCCATAGTTTATGTGAGGAGTGTAAGGTGTTTTTAGAAGACATTGTAGAATGGACAGATTGGTCTTTTGTGAAGTGGGGCTTGGACAAGCTTAAGAAAGCGGAAGAAGTAATGAGGAAAGTGCTGACCGAAGAGGTCAAGAACATCAAAGAAAAGTGGTCTAAGGAAAGAAAAGAAGAAGAAAATAGAAAGAGAAAAGAAAACTTCGACAAACGCAACCATAACTGGATAAGAATACAGGAGAAATTCAGAGCGCTAGGCCATCCTGACTGGATGTCAGAGACGAAGGAGAAGAAGAAAGGAATTTTGGGAAAGATAAGGGGATGGTGGAAGAAGTGGAGGAGTTAGAAGAAGAAACCCAAAGGCCCTTTTCAGGGCCACTCCAATCTCTCGAAAAACGATAGACTTTCAATTGCCTACCCCATTTTTTTATTTTTGTTTACAAAAACAAAAAAATAGAGACCCATCAGGTCGGGACCTTATTAAAATAGGGTCCCGACCCTGTTCCATTTTCCCTTGACGCTAGACAGTCCCACGATTTATTCCCCATGTTAAATTCCCTTGACGCTATATTGTCCCAGGGTTTTTCTCCATGTTAAATTTACATAGACGCTATATATTCCCAGGGGTGTTTTTAATGGTAAGTCCCATTGACGCACTAGTATCCCATTCACTATTACTGTTCGTTATTATGCTTCTAACCACATTTGAATGAACTAAAATCAATGGTGATATTTTCCAGTGTATTTCTTATCCAAATGTGCATGACTCAGAGTTAAATCTGAGATGAAATATAACAGCACATATGAATAGCTAGAATCTATTGTCCACCATAAAATCTGTGCGTAATATCTGCATGCAACCTTTTATTCAGTTTTCTTGTGTTCCCGATCTAATTTGGCGAAATGTGTTATAAACATTGGACTACCCATTAATAAACATGTATATCGACATTGCTCTGTGTTAAAATAGAAAATATATCATATACACTTGTCTATTTTTATGTAAATGTTTTAAATCTTGTTAGCTCTTCTTGATGCCATCTTTGGTCAGTAATTCGGAAGCAAAGTGCGCAAGTCGAACGGACAACAGTGTGAATTTTTACCGCGTAAACGGGGAGGCAGTTTTCCGACTGCCACACACGAGGTTTTGAGTCGAGTGGGACGTGTGTATTGCTGTGTATATCATGATGTGAAAAAATGCCAACAAAATGGGGACATGCTCAGATACGCTTATTTTAAGGTTTGTAACATTAAATAAGGCCTTGGCATTCCATTTAAGCCGACATCACAAAACGGGGACGTCCCCGTTTCGATGTGTGTCCCCGGTCTGTTGGTATGTATTCACACTGATATCCCCGTTTCGCGCTTTTTACACACACACACACACACACACACACACACACCTTTTCTACTATCACACCGGGGTACCGAGTGGCGGAGTAATCCAGAAAGCTCATCGTTCCAGATCACTTCTATCTCATCTCCGTCAGCGAGGCTTTGAGTCTCGGGCTCGGCTGATGTGAGTACCGGAGAAAGCTTGCCAGTAGCTTCTCGTGGGTCTACACAGGGATTTTCCGTGCTTATGCTGAAGAATGGTGTTAAACCCCATAACAACACCAACAGCAACAATAACAACAACCATTTTACTGGCTGGGGTGGGTGGCTTAAAAGTCTATATTTTAACATTTTAAGTGCACTCCTGCTGCTTCTTATCATAGCAAATGGCAACGATAAGTCATCGTCCCAAACAAAAGGAAACAATGCCAATTATAAGCAAAACCTTTCACAACGTGATATTAAATAAATTTGCCAATTGTCCTACGCCATTCTTTTTTCTATAATACGTATGATTCATGATAAGAAATTTAGGCCCTTACAGTTTTGTTCTTCTGTAATAAAGAGTTTACAATTTTATGCCCAGTTCAGGCCTTCATGTGTTTGGTCTTCCAAACAAAATTTGGAATTTGGTAAAGTAAGTTGAGAAATGAAAGCTGGACGAGTTAAGTTTTTGATAATCAAGTCCAATTTGTGCATAGTTCGCCTCTGATACATTTCTCTCTGGCACTGTCTTTGCCTCTGCCTCAAACTGAATAATTTAGTTTCATACATTCAACTTTAAAAAGAAATGCTTTTGGCAACATAAATATTTGTGTGTGTGTGTGTGTGTGTGTGTGAGAGAGAGAGAGAGAGAGAGAGATAGTCTATACGTGTGTGTGATTTTTATTCTAACGTAGCTTTAACACATTTCCAGCCATATCGCTACGATGTCTGCAGTGTGGCAGTTTATGTCAGGGACTGGGGAATCACGCCGCAGACATGTAATATCATGCTCACGACCCACCCACCCCGGCACATTATCCTGACAACAGCACGATCAGTCCTAACAGCAACCTCTTAATGCTGAGCGCCAAGCGAAGCAGCTGTTAGCACTACTATTATAAATCCTAGTACCACTATTATAAATCCTAGTACCACTATTATAAATCCTTGTACCACTATTATAAACCCTAGTACCAACTGTTATAATTCCTAGTACCACTATTATAAATCATAGTACTACTATTATAAATCCTCCCTACTCAGGTAGGCCACCAGAGACGTTTTTTTTGTAATCACCGGAAAATTTTGAGATAACAAAACTAGTTGAAGATACCCTAACATTCAAAAATGTGCACATTACACTTTTAAATTTCTATCTTTGTAAAATTCTTTTGCATTATCAACAGACATGACCACCACTTCTGAAAATATGAATGGATCTGAATATTGTCACTTTCTGATTCGCCTATTCTCTCTCCCTTCTCTCCCCTTCTTTAACTTACCTATTCAAAACTGTATTGGTATTTTCAATACCCGGTACATTTTTTCCCCAACTGTTTTGTCTTGTTATTAATGGAATACAATGTGTACCAACTAGACAAAACAGACAGTTCTAATAATCAAGTTTTCAAAATTCACATCACCATAATTTTATGGAGGTATAACAGTTATATTTTATTTTATACTTTCTGAAAATCTCTCTCACCAATGCCCTGTACACACACACACATACACACACAAATGTGTGTGTGTGTGTGTGTGTGTGTGTGTGTGTGTTGTCAAAAGCACGGTAAAACATCCATTTCTTATTATATTTTTCCTTCATGTTTTGGTATTTGTGATATAACAGTACTCTTATCGGAATAGCCAGTATTATCTGATCTGCTGCTATTCATGTAAAATAATCTTCCATTCTAGTTTTCCTACTTAGCCAGAACTGTTGCTCTTTTAAGAAATTTTGTTTCAAACGTTCTCCTAGCATTACTGTTTAGACAAACAGTGGATTTATGCAAGATTGTGAGCGTACTTTGAACATAACAACCTTTGTAATCTTACTTCTAAAAATGATTTTTCAACAGCGATTGTGTTTTCTCTGCTTGAACATAATTAACTAAAACGCTATAAGATTCAATTTTCATTTATTCAAATGATACATATTAAAACTATGGCCTTATTCCTGACAAGTTTACAATACATTCCGTAAGGCACATAAGTGCGATCATCTCCATATTCCCGACTATGCAATTCAACCAAAAAGAATTTCAAACTACCGACGTAGTTACTGACACGAGTGATTGGAGTGATTGACAGAATTATGTTCCTGCAATTCTTCTTAAATCGTAATTGCCCAGACGTTTTGCATTCATCTATCAGAAAATAGATTGTACAAGAGAGAGAGAGAGAGAGAGAGAGAGAGAGAGAGAGAGAAGCGTCACTTAGTCAACAAGTGCTTATCCTTTGTGTAGCACTAGGAAAACGACATTAATATTTAAAACGCGTTTTAATCCTTTCACTGATCGCTCACGTGATGCAATAGCCAGTCAATGGGCATGTTTATCAGCAGGGATTCTATATTTACATCAATTCCGTATTCTGTTTACAAACATTATGAAAACGGCGTAGATTGAGTGAAACGTGCATGAGCACTTCCTCAGCCGACTTTATAACCCCTGACACCGGAATCGTTTAGAAAGAGGACCCTCGTTTGCTTCTCATGAACCTGGTGTGTCATATATATATATATATATATATATATATATATATATATATATATATATTCCAGAGACAAACTTCCCGTTCGGTTTTGTGTTTCTTTGTAATCCTCTATAATTATTATAAATATGTATATATAACTTCATTTCTGTCTTATGAAATTAGGAATGACTGTGAACAGATGAGAGTTAATTGCTAAGTTGAACATGTGGGCGTGCCTGCTACACACGATATTGCATGTACCACTGACAGTGTACATACTTTTGTTTAGATTGGCATAATCGAGATGATGTACGATTCTGTGCTTACAGGCAAGGCTATGGGTGCCGTTTACCGAAGACCCTGGTTCGAATCTCCGTAGACTGCGAATTAAAATTATCTATCCTGAATCATAATGATATCTGTTAACATTTATAAAATATATGTTAATATTATCAAACATTCGCCTTTGTAATCCAGAAATAGCATTTTCCGTTCTGTTTGGCGTATATTTTCGATGTCTCTTTGCTTGTGTGTGTGTGTGTGTGTGTGTGTGTGTGTGTGTGTGTGTGTGTGAAAGAGAAAGAGAGAGAGAACCACTGACAAGCTTTCTCAAATACCCACATTGGCCGAACCGATAAGCCCAACCCACGCAAAGGTGAAATGTGTGAGTGACCTGTGTAGGCGGATACTAAATCTCTAACCCGTTGAATTGTAATGGTGTAGTTATGCCTACCTGACATGTGACATAGAAATCTACCTGATTTGCTAACTTTACTTTTCTTATCTGAATCTGATTTATCTCAGCCCGGTTAGAATCGGGTCACAATTGATACTTCCAGTTCAGTACCCACGAATGTAGTTCTAGTATATTTTTAGAACATTTTTCCCTCTCTCTTTTTGGTGGTGATAGAAGAGTTTTATTTATGCTTTCTTGGTAGGGATTTAAAAGTAATTGTTTATTCTTAAGAATATGAGCTCAGGGTGTTGTTGTCTGTGTGTATATCAGCGACAGTGCACAGTAATAAGGCCTTGGTGATGATCCGGAAGTGAAATCTGTGTTCTGTTTTCATGTTGCTCTGTTGACAGTCGAGCATCTCAAAAAAGAGCAGGTCAACCTTTGACGAAAACTTCACCGCTAGGTCATCTTTGAAGGTATTTTAGACTAACATATGATTTGTATTAATTGTCACACAGGGGAAAGGTCAGTACTGAGAAACATAGGTATAGAACATATAGTAAAATTAATTGTGCTCTATGACCGGTTGTCTCAGTCATGGCGTCTACGCGGAAAGGACTACTTTTTTAAAGACGAAACCATTGTCTTCCGCTCTGTTTCACGTAGTTCCTTTAAAATCAAACAATAATAACATATCTAACAACAACAAAACTATATCAATACAAATATGTCATGTAAAAGAATAATAAATTTAGAAACAAATTATATACCAGCAAAACCAAACCCAAGCCACGCTGCAAGTTTAAATCAGCTCCATTCAGTTTATCAAACGAAAGTAAATAAAACTGGAAACACGTTAACATGTACACTCGTGTTTACTAATAAAGGTAAGATAAGAGGCCTTCCAATAAACTCTCCACCAGTTGCAACAGATGCTGTATCTTATGATGAGCTTAACACCGCGTTGATACAATATATAAAACTTAGCTTAACACCGCGTTGATACAATATATAAAACTTAGCTTAACACCGCGTTGATGCAATATATAAAACTTAGCTTAACACCGCGTTGATACAATATATAAAACTCAGCTTAACACCGCGTTGATACAATGTATAAAACTTAGCTTAACACCGATTTGATACAATATATAAAACTTAGCTTAACACCGCGTTGATACAATGTATAAAACTTAGCTTAACACCGATTTGATACAATATATAAAACTTAGCGAGGATGTGATGTCTGGATCGCTAAATATGGGTGGAAAACTAACCGGTCAATGGTTTTGACCTAACAAATAAACTATACGCTCATACAGCTATTACAACTGCAGATGCTGCTTATCTTAACCCAAATAAGATGTGCAATCACAGGTGCAATCACATGTGCGATCGACATGGTTGGCAATAAGATAACGTCGTCGTATATACATGTTGCTGCATCTGATCATGTTACTAAACAGTACGCTGATAATGTTACAGCAAGTGGTGGTGGTGTAAAATGAGCTAAAAATAGCATTGCTCACATCCCAAACTTAGTAGATGTTGTAGATAACAGATGCTGGTTTGTTGCACGTGTGTCTACGCAGGATCCGGAATATAATCAAAATTATGCATTTGTGTTTAACGCCGCTGTATCAGAGGGTCAGAGTGGACCACAAACGGAGAAACGTCTAATTCTTGCATCGAAATACAGTTTACGTATGCCGTTGCGATATTGAAATTTAAATTACGAGGTCAATTAAACGCTGACGTAGGACAAATTTATAATTGTCGATTAGAAGGATCTGCTGACGATACAACACGGACAAAGTTATACAGCACAACAAATACGGTATATAGTATACCGGTTCATATTACACTTGATCTACAAATACTGTTAACAAATATACTTATTTTAGAACATTTGTTGTTGCTGCTGACAGTACATATAATGGTCTTACGGCGTTTCAAATATATACGGTAATGACTTGATATAGGTCGCGATTTAGTGTAGAGTAATACAATAAAATGGTGATAACGG